>CAJQZJ010032362.1:5912265-5930035 GCA_907164525.1 Lophiomys imhausi | reverse complement strand
CTCTCTCTCTCTCTCTCTCTCTCTCTCTCTCTCTCTCTCTCTCTCTCTCATCTATGTAGCCTGGTACAGAACCAGGAGGATAGAGAGGCAAGCTGACTCCTGAGCCAAGAAGTGTAGATGCTCTGCCTCAGGCTAGCTGTGTGACTTTAGATTAATTACTCAGCCATTCTGTGCCCCTCCTTTCTGTCCCTTGGGGACCATAAAGATAAGATAATTCACTGATGACTGGCATAAGTATTTAAAATATTTTAGGTAGTGGATAAGGAGGTGTCACATAATGTGGGATGTTCATAGAAGGTCTGTCTAAGAGGGTGCCACTGAAAAGGGGATTTGAATAGAGCGGCTCTATGTAAACCTATGACAGGTCAGACTCAGACTGTCCTTTGTCCCCAGGGAAATCAATCAGTAGATATAATAACAGGATGCCAGGTGCCTGGGGGAAATGGGATGGTGTTGATCCCCTCCAGTATCACATGCACACGTGTGTGAGAGTTACTCACATACATAACCGACCTCAGGAGGACACTGAATCTGGGCAGATGAGACGGAGGGCTGCAAGCTGCCCCAGAGAGGACACTGCTGCACTCCAGCTTGGGCCACCCTAGGTACAGAACCTCCAAAGCAGCCAGCAAGGCTCAGATAATATCTTCAGCTGAGTTAAGTGGTCTTGGCCTAGCTAGGCATTCACCCGTGACTTCAACATTCAGAGGCTAAGGCAGGAGCTTCACAGGTTCAAGCCCAGCCTGGACTACATATCAACATCTTGTTCCCCCCCAAATCAAAGGCTAAGCCTGTTCTCTCTGTGACAGTGTACTACAGTCTCCCTTATATGGTGGCAAAAAAAAAAAAAATGCCTTCCAAGGCTAGCTCCTGGGAGGCTGAGTGAGATCAAGACTGGGGTGGAGTTAATACCTAGGGCTCTAAACATCATGGCTGGCTCATAGTACACAAAAGCTGCCAGAATAATGCTCACCAAAGAAAGACCAGACATTCCCTGTCATACTTGAAATCATGTCCTGCTCTTCTCCCTCCATGGCCCCAGAAGGAACAATCAGACGCTGTGGGAATCACAGTCCCAACATGACTGCCTAATTCACCCATCTGGTCCTTCCTGAACTGCAGAGGGCCCTCCTTGTGAGGGACATCATGGACAGAGGACAAGCCTGAGTGCAAGAATGATGCAGGGACTCCCTCCACACACAGCCATGCATGCACACACAGATATGAATGCACCCATGCAATACACCCATGCATATACAGACACACACACACCTTATCTGTGCAAAGAATCCCCAGATACCTGCTCAGAGCCCTTCCCCATCATGCAGCCCATCATGGATCATGTCAGTCTGCATTAGCAACCAGGCTCGTCACATTAGGCAGCAGCCCTGAGCTGGCAGCTACCACTTTGAAATGCCTCTTTATCCCATTGTCACGCTCCCTTCCACATTGAACACAGCCACAGAAGTGATCTGAAGACCCAGTGTGGACATGAGGGATCAGGTTAGAGGTCAAGGACTGTAAGGAAGCCTGAGACACCACTTCCCTGGGCCCTGGGTGCTTACCTAACATGCAGGCATCTCTGGAGAGCAGAGATCGTAACACTGAAAGGCTCCAAAGGCAAGCACCTTTATGAGCCACTGTAAAGAGTGTGACATGTTCCTGAAAATGCACAAAACAGATCCCCTGTCCATTTACTGTGAAAACCTCTGATGACTGTGGAGGCTTCAGACCGACAGTGTGATGTGACATCAGTAATGTTTCTTCCCTACAACCCGCCTGGCTATTTATCCAGGTCACTTGTAAAGCATTGATTGGTTCCCACGCTGCACAGTGCTCCTGCCCAGTGTAGATGAGGAACAAAGGCTCACTGTGTAGTCACACGGGTCCTGAGATCAAATCCTATCTGTGCTTTCTCATATCTGGACTGGTCACCCCAGGACAGTAACTTGGCCTCTCTCTGTTTTCTGTTTGTAATCCTACTTTGTGTCAGTATCTGTTTTATAGTTGACGAAAGAAGTATCTGGGATGCTATGTGAAGAGTGCCTGACCAGACACAGATACTTCAGTAACTGTTTCAGGACCAAGTTCATCATGGAGGAAGCTTAGTTTTATCTATTGTGAAGTCTCAACTCACACAGCCCTTAGCTGATGTTCATTCATGCACACCTACCTATAAAACTTGGGCCTCAGCCCCCACTCATCTCCACTGTACCTCCAGAAAGGTCAGATGAAAACTTGACCTTGATCATGTCTGGGTCATCGCAAACCCATTCATTCTTACCACCTTCTTGATATAGGCAGAGCCCCTTCTTGCAACTTACCCCCAATCCACCCTGTCACCTTCACTCTCTGTGGACTCTTTCACTCCTACTTCAACCCTGGCTAGGCCCTGCTTTCAGCTGACCTGGTGACTTATTCCTCATATTTCATGTCCCTACACATGCACTCATCCTCAGCAAGCCCCTCAAGACCTCCTATGCACTATGTCTTCTCCCTGGAGCACTCACTCCACTGTTTTGTGAGATCATTCACCCCCGACCCCCACCTCCACTAGGGCAGCCATATGAGGCTAGGGTGATATAGGGTCCTGTGCTTACCAGGTGAGCCCTTGGGACTTTGTACAATGCTTAGCTGATGTTGCTGGAAGAGTGGGTGGGGTGGACGGTGATGGCCCCATTAAATCCCCATGACCATCATCAATAGGATGAGAACAGAGAAGGTTCAGCCAATGACCAGAGCACAGGGGACATCCCATCAGTCAGGGGCTTCTTGTGTTCAGAGCACAGCCCTCCTGCTCTCATACATGTGCTGCGAAACCATTCATTAGCTATTTCTGGCATATGGGACCCAAGAGATTAGCCCCTTCCTCCATCCTGGAACACAGTAGACCCCACCACTGGCTTCTGGGACACCCAGCATCTCATCTGCCTGGACTTCCTTCCATGTTTTCTCAGGACCATTCATATACACACATGCATACACATATGTGTGAGTGCATACAAACAACTCCAAGGTGGGGCTGAGAGAGCCCTGCCTCCTGGAAGGTGCTATCAGGTGACTGCTTTGGGCCACCTCTTCTTGCCACCTGGGGTGATGTTGTTCCATAACCTGAAGTCTTAATCTACCACCTGCTGTCACATCAGCCAGGCTCAGTGCAAGAGTCTTTTGTGGGGGAAGGGCTCCTTGTGGCTGTTTATCTCCTTGTTTCTATTAAAGAGCTGCACCTATGCTGTGCAGTTTAGCTTGTTTGGGTTTTTAGAAGACATATGTGTGTCTTTCTTCACTTTTCCCAGAGAGAACTCTCTCTTAACTGTCTAACTCCCCCCAGCCCACCATGAAGAAAACATTTAGTGGCATTTGCTTTATTCAGTTATTCAAGAAAAATGCTTAATGGACACCTCTGTATCTCAGAAGTGCAATAGTATAATTTACTGCCCAAATGGGGACCTTCTTGAATGTGACACTACCTAGTTGGTACTCAGGAGGTGTAAACAAAGACGTTCCTGGGTCAATCAGGATGCAGCAGACACTCACATACAATGGCTCATTTGGGGTCGCTCAAGTCCTGAGTGGTGGAGCATTTTCCTAAAAGTACCCTCAAAGATTAAGAATAAAACTAGGAGGGAATCCAAGCCTCTAGGGCCATTATGTGAGAACTCGAGAAAGATAAATTGAGGCTAAAGCTAAATGACATATTCCTAAAATTTTCCCACAATCTCCTTTCTAGAATAGATTTCCTGTTTTAAAAAAGAGAGAACTGCCCCTAGAGGTATTGTAAATGTGGTTACCATGTCACATGTGCATCAGTAGGTGGCAGAGAAGAGAGAGGCCATGTCTACATTCAGTATTCTGACCTATGAACATCTTAATGAATAGTAGCCTAACATTCCTGGGAGTGAGGGGGAAGCAAGCTGGATACCAACACCACTTTCGCACCATGGGCCCCAGACAGAGAGCTAGCATGTGATGACCACCAGTCTAGCACCAGGCAAGCACCAGATGGGCTCCCAGGACAGGAAGCAAACCAGAGACTAGAAGGACCCTGCCAGCCCTAGATGTGGGGGTTGTGGGTGAGCCAGGCCTGAGGGTGTGAGTGTAGGAGAGGCAGCCCTGCCTTCTGTCTGCTTTGTGGTGGGGTAGACAAGGGAGAGTTCCCCTCTCCTCCCTTTTGCCCTCACCACCAGTGGCCAACAGGAGATCTGACCCCAATGGGGTTACAAGAGCAGAAGAGCTATCCCTGCCCCTCACCTGCTGCAGCACTCAGGAGAGAAGTTCCTGCATCTTGCCTGGGCAGCACAGTACAGCTAGCCCTGGATGTGGGGATGTGTGTAAACTAGTCCCAAGGGTGTGAGTGTGGGAGAGCCAGCCCCGCCTTTTGTGTGCTTTTCAGTGATGTTGTCAAGAGAGAGATCCTCCCAACTTTCTGATGCCCTTGACACAGGTAGCATGTGGGCTCATGAGAGGAGAACAACTGGCCCAGCCACTTATGTGCTGTAGCACTTGGAAAAGCAGGCCCTGGACCTTACCTGGGCAGTACAGTAAAACTGACCCTGGAAGTGGGGGTTACAAGCCCAGAACCAGGACTTTAAGTTATCCCACCCCAACATACACCCCATGTATACATACACTGCTGGAGTGCATGAAGAGGCCAGTTCCATAGACCCAATACTGCAGGATCTCCATGACACAGGACAATAACAGCTTATTTGAGAGGAGTCCTAGTGAGGTTCCAGTATTGACAAAGTAACAGAAGCCAGAGGCCTCGTACCAGTCCAAGTAGTCATTATAATGAACATTTGCAAGTAAAAACATGTGGACAAAAAGGAATATTGTGGGACACACTGAGACACACTCCAGCTTCCACAATGAGATATTTTTTTTATGTTGGGGGAGGTTGCAAGGGTGGAGGGTGGGTCTGAAGGGAGGTGGAAGATGAGAGGGAACAGGGTGCTTGCTATGAAATTCACAAAAAAAAAAGAAAAAAGAGAGATACTACATATGGGAAATACTAATTGGACTGAGTAAGTTACATTGTGTAAATGTGTGCATATATGTGCATATATATTTGTGTATATGTAGCAATAATAAAGATAAGGTCATGAGTTTGAGGGGGGAGTGGAGAGAGAGCCAGGGGTGGAAATGATGTAAACACAGTACTCATGTATAAAATCATCAAAAAATAAAAAAATAATTAAAGTTTTGAAATGTGAAACAAATAGCCTGGGAGGGAGAGTTTTGAAGACTATGTCCCCACAATGAAATCCAAGCTCCCTGAAGGGGCCTGGAGAAATGTCTCAAGTTTATAAAGATTGATTGTTGCCCACAGTACCTGGGATCAATTGCTGAAAGGCCTGGAATGTGGTAAGAATGGCAGTTGGTTTCTGTAACTCTTAGTTTTGGAGTTGCAACTTGCTGTGTGGTGATAAGGACATAACACAGACCCATTCTCTACAGAACAGCTTCATTCTGAGCACTGTGCCTCTCTCATATCCCAGGTGCCTGTCCTGAGACCCATGGATCTGATGGTGGAGGCCACCCCACGAAGAGTGTTCGCCAACGCGCACACCTACCACATCAACTCCATCTCTGTGAACAGCGACTACGAGACCTACATGTCTGCTGATGACCTGAGGATCAACCTGTGGAACTTTGAGATAACCAACCAGAGTTTTAGTATCCTTTCCTTGCAAGCCAATAGCCCATTGGTCCAACTCCTGAGAATCCAGGTAGGAGTGGGATGGAGAGAAATGGGCAAAAGGAGAGAACTGTCAAAATGGAAACGGCTGCCATCTATGAAGGAAAATCTGAAATTACGGGCAGGGTGGCACGTCTAGCTCTGGACTGTAACTTAAAATCATTTGTTCATGTGGTGGCATTTGTGTGACACATATCACATCTCAGTTGGTAGGGTGCTCATGTAGCATGCACAGATCCCTGAGTTCAGTTCCCAGAATCACATACAGGTGTGCTAGGGCATACTGGGATTCTGTCTCAAAAAATGTAGAAAAAACTTTACCAATAATGAAGACCTATGATTTTTTTTTTAGTGGGGGGGGGGGGGGGCTGGTTCCTCTGTTAAGAGGTTCAATTAGTCTGTGTGGAGTGCATGTACCTTAGCAGTATGGAGATGGTTTCTTTTGGGTCATAATGGTAACGATAGTGATTGCTGCTACCTACTGGGATCCAAACCCTTGTGCTGTGAATTTGCATTATCTATCTTTCATTTCTCTGCTGACATATAATATGTAGACTCCTGGAATCACACAGCTTGATAGATTTTCAGGTTGGGGACACTTGAAACCAAAATCCACATAGAGATGGCATCACCAGCAGTCCCCAGTCCTCCTCACATCCCCCAGCCACCGAGCCCCTCAAGGCTGTTCTGGGCATAATGACATTAATGGAGCTGAGGATGGAGGGCTTGTCCACAAGACATGGGGTTCTATCTCCAGCACCTCAGACAAAACAAAGACTATAAGCATTATTATCTTCCACTTAACTGACATTGGGAAAAGTCAAGAAGGTTTCCAAGTGCATATGTAAGGCCAG
This sequence comes from Lophiomys imhausi, assembly GCA_907164525.1. Classification (NCBI taxonomy): domain Eukaryota; kingdom Metazoa; phylum Chordata; class Mammalia; order Rodentia; family Muridae; genus Lophiomys; species Lophiomys imhausi. The sequence goes on along the minus strand of CAJQZJ010032362.1, from coordinate 5,923,483 downwards.
TTCTCTGACCTCGATATTTTGACCTTGCATTTAATAATAGAAGCTGATCTTTGCTGAATGTCTAAAGCAGCAGTTCTCAGTCTGTGGGTCATGGCCCCCAAAAGACCATTGGAAAACACAGACATTTACATTATGACCCCTAACAGTAGCAAAATTGCAGTTATGAAGTAACAATGAAAATCATTCTGTGGTTGGAGGTCACCACAACATGAAGAACAGTATTAAAGGGTCACAAGCATTAGGAAGGTTGAGAAGCAGTCCTCTATCATTTGTCCATCCAGTCCATCCTAAACCCTGACTCTTAACTCCAATTGCCAATTCAGTTCATGGTCTCAGCCCTCAGACGGTTGAGTACTGATACGGGGTCGAATTCAACTTTGATTCTGTTCTTCATTTGCTGCCCTCTGCCCTCCCAGTCCCACCCATGCATGATCCTGTCTACACTTCCTCTAAAATGAACCCCAGACAGCTGGGATGCCTCCATCCCCACTCCTGCCTACCAATACTCACAGCCATGGGCCACCACTGTGGCACCCTCCCTTGTGGCTGTCTGACTCCTCTCCATCACACAAACCCTGCCTATCATGTGACCTCCTTGGCATTCTGGCTGTGCACTGAACACTTCAGTAACTTTCTAGAGAGCTGAAAACCCTAAGTTGTTTCCCAGGGTCTACAATATTCCACACCATGTGGACCCTGACTCCTTCTGATATCTGTCATGTTGCTCTTGCCTCATCCAATCTGCTTCAGCCAGTCAACCATATCTCTATTCCCAGCTAATCTTTGTCCTTCCTCTCTTTGCACATGCAACACTCTCCATCTGAAAATGTGTCCCCAGATCTTAATTCCAGCCTCAGTTGAATATAGAGAGTCTCCCACTAGCCTCCAGGTAGCTGCCAGCAGCTATATTCTTGCTGTCTTCGTCATGGTCACTGGGATTTGAAATGTTTTTGTGTGTGCACTTTTAGTTTGCCCCTATGAGAATGTAAATTTTATGCAAGCAGAAACCCAGAATGACCCTTTGCTGTATTCCAACGGATTCGTCATTCTGTATATGAAAGCTGCTGCACACAGCAAGTGATATATCATAGTTGGTGGTCAGAGTGGAGCTACAGGAGGCTCTTCACTATGAAATCGAACTTGGCAATTGAACTTGAGAAATGGTAAAGCCAAACTGGGGAAATGGGTTAGTCGGTAAAGTGCTTGCTCAGTAATCATGAGGACCTGGACTTGATCCCCAGAACCCAGATGTCATGCACACTCTTGTAGTACTAGCACTAGGGAGGACTTCACTCTCCAGCCATCCTAGTCTATTGGTAAGTTACAGGCTAGTGGAAGATCCTGTCTCTTTGAGGGGTAGGATAATTTGAAGTCCAACAGCTGAGGTTGTCCTGTGGCTCCCACATGCACATACACACACAGGCATGCAACTCACACATATGCACAGAAAGGGTTTTTGAACTGTGAACAAACAGCTATTTAGTCCCCTGCCACAGAGACATCCTGAAGGTTTCTTAGGGAAAGTATCTTTAACCGGGCTCTGGGACTGACACACAAGTGGAAACACTGAGAACTGGCCTTTGGGACTGTGACTGGACACTGGTTGTGACCCCAGAACAGACATCGCACACGGAGTGAGCCTGGGAATTGCTGCCTGTGACTGCAGGTTTTTCCTGGCAAAGCATCTGCCGATAGAACGATTGTAGATGGCGGTCCCCTTTCCCTCCTCACATCTATTCTGAGAGCCAAGAGTCTACCTGGGCTCAGCCAGCTGTCACTCTGAGCTTAAGCTTCCCCAGCCTAGGTGGCATGTTTTCTGAATTTTGCCTCCAGGCTTTCAAGAGGGAAAGGAACTTTCTCATGCATTTGGGGGAGATAGATGCCTTGGGGACAATGCAAAGGGAACATATTAATAGTGCCATTTAGGTTATCTTCTGCAGATGTGTGACAGCCTGCCAGGTGCTGGCATACAAATGAGACCATAGCACTCACCCTTAAAGCTGCCATATGTAAAGTAATCACTGTCATCCTGTAGATGACAATAAGTGACATCTATATCTATATCTATATCAGCCAGACTGCCCCGGGCAGGAAGTCTGTGCAAACTAGGGCCCTTTTGCTTCTCAGTGCTGAAGTGTAGCCACCTCAGGAGAAGGCAGCAGCCCTTTCCCACAAGAGCCTCCTAAAAGTATCAAGAACAACCCTTGTCTTAAATACCCCCTACTTAGCACCATCTTCTGTTATGCCTCTTATCTACCAAAGAGACTGGAGCTTAGCTTGGGACACCTGCAAAGCATGATGTGGGAACCACTGAGGCAGCAGGCAAGATGATTCAAAGAAATACATGGACTGTTTCCATAATTACATGTTAGCCATACCAAGTGGTACAGAACACAGATCCTGTGAGTTCATAGACACTAAAAACTGCCCTGCAACTGCAAAGTATACATCAAGGATTAACTCAATAAGACAAGTAGAAAAGAAGTCTGGCTGCAGGAAAAGCACAACACTGACACCACAGCTGACAGCACGGAATTTAGAGTCTGACAAGAATACAGTTCTCACCCAGGCCCATCACTATCTGACTGTAAACTTTCTCCCAACATGCTTTTCATTCACCCATATCCCCATTCTCCACTTCATCCTCCATGGGGAAGAACTCTACCAAAGGACTGTAAGATGTTCTCTCATTCTCCTTTCTCTCTCTCTCTCTCTCTCTCTCTCTCTCTCTCTCTCTCTCACCTTACTAAGTAAATTATCTGTATAACAATGGTTGACAAAATCATGCCTCTTGTCAAAGGGATAGCAAAACTAGGAAAGATGACCAGGGTTTTCTGCCTAGTTGAATTCACTGCCTGGATCACACTCTCAATTCTAGACTCTTCCTTTGGCTCTAGAGTTGGGTGGTATTTATAAAATGTTGCTTATAATATTCTAATCAGCATATATTTGCAGAATCTCTAAATTCCAGGGCCTCATAGTCAGCACCAGGTAAGAGCATGCCAATCCTAAACCATTGGATACCCAGCCACAAACCCTGTCCTCCATCCATAGCCAGCCAGACCATCCTGTATAACTGGTCCTGTCTGAAAGTGAACAAAATGATATTAATACATCAGGATCATAATAGCTGATTTCTAGGTTAGTAATTTTCATATAAAAAAATACAGACATTGGGGCCAGGCCTTATGCCAGGCAATGCACTAAACCTGAGGATAGAAAAGAGAAAAAGAAACATAATTACATTTTCAGAATGACATGCTACAAATAAAAACACCGATGAGTGTTTCATTGTGAACAAAAGCAAGCTGTTTAAGGGAAGAGAATTTAGTTCTTTCAATGTAGTATTGTCGACTAGGGAATAAAAGGAATTTTGCTGAGGAGCTGATGGCTGAATTGAGATAATCAGAAGAAGACTATAAACTAGCTCTGGCAAGGGAGTATGAAGATATTTGTCTAGTGCACACAAAGGTCCCACCAGCAGGAGGGATTCTAAGCAAGCTGCCATCTTGGAGCCAGACTGGTAAGCTTAGGTGAGGCTGCACCTTGTATAATTCAGTCTCTCGATGCCTCTGGAAAAAAGAAAAACAACTGGATATTTATATCGCTGCTAGCATCCTTGTAAGGTAGCTTCATTTGTCACTTTGCCCCATCCAGGACCCACATAACCTCAAATCTTTGAATTCTAGCTTCTAGTGCAGCACTGGGTAGCACCATGGATAGCTGACTCTTTTTTGCACTAATGGATCCCAGCCAGACAAGACCAGGGGAAGACATGAAGGCTTGCTATACACTTCTCCTTGTTTCATAAGATGTCTTTCATCTCACCATGGGGGCAAAGGAAAAAAAATTTCAGGCTGTTACTTTATATAAAATAAGATCACACCTTCCCCACTTTCTGGTGCTGGGATCAAGATTTATGCATGCTAGGTAAGTGCTTTACCACTGAACTGTATCCCTGACTTTGAACAGCATCCCTCTAATAACAAACTCGGCACACAGCCTGGATGTGCTAAGACAGCACACCCTAACCCCCATGTTGAAAGCATCCCTGGAAGAACACAGCTCCATCCCTATGCCATGGCCCTGTGATCTGGGGAGGTGAATGGGATGCTAGAGTTCAGCTGGAGATGGGGGGACTGGGGTGAATGCAGAGGAAAAGATAAGAACTGGGAAGGTGTCATTAAAATACTAGGGATGGACCTGTGCCAGTGAATTGACCTTGTAGGTGTATGACTGGCCAGGCAAGTGCAATCTTCAAGACATGGAGTTATCAATGGAAAACGACAAGCAGGTGGAGCCCAAAGACATGAGTAGAAGGTTGTCACAGGCAGCAGCCAGTAGGGAAGGTTGAGGAGCAATAGACCGAAACTGCGGATCTGCCAGCTCTCAAGGAATGCCTGAGCTTTCTCTTAACAGGTCCCCTATAGCCTCAGTCTTGCTCTATAGACAATGATGATCTTGAGCTTCTGATCCTCCTGCCTTTACCTCCCTTCACCACCAGTCCTAGTTCATACAGGGCTAGGACCTTCTGTGTATTAGGCAAGCACTCTGCCAAATGAGCCCTATCCCGAGACCAGGCCTGAGCTTTCTATTAAATGTCCTCCAGCTAGGTCATGCGGGGCAGTGCACACCTTTAATCCCAGCACTTGGGAGGCAGAGGTAGGAGGATCTCTGAGTTTGAGGCCAGGTTTGTCTACAAAGAGAGTTCCAAGACAGCCAGCACTACATAGAAAAACCCTATCTCAAAAATAAATAAATATAAAAAAAGAAAGAAATGGCCTCCAGACAGACCCACCCTGCATGCTTTCCTATTTTATTAACTTAGATTCAACTGATTGGGGGATCTTTAGTTTCATCTGTAAAGTGCCTTCATAGCTACACTGAGGTGGGCAAGTGGGTGAAAGACTAGATGTCTATCCATCATTTTTCCCTTTTACCCCCAACTTTCTGAAGAGAGTATTTCTTTAACTGAACCTAATCTCAAACAGGGGAAAGGGAATCCCAAGATCAGTTTAACAAAGCTAGCATAGCACAAAGCCATCAAAGCAAGTGTGTGACAGAAAGAGAGAAACACATAACCTTGGATGAAAGACAAGTCCAATAATTTGGGGGCCTCTATTAAGCACTAAATGTGTCATATGCTTATATAGTAGATATACGCTTTCCCTTGGAGTTTCTTCAGCTTTCCTGTTTTATTCTATTTTATTTGTTTTATTTTATTTATTGAGATGTGGTCTCACTATGAACCCAGGTTAGCCTGGAACTCACCCTCTCAGTGCCTTGGCCTCCTGGGAACCATGGTTACTAGTACACATGAGCCACATACAGAAACTCTTCCTTTCTTTATACATGAGTTTCTATGTTCAAGATCATCTGAGGGTTCTATAACTGGTCATATTTGAGGATTAAAGTTTTAGCAGCCTATCTCCAAATTAAAGTAAATCTACATTCAACCATGCCAACATAGTCAAACACATAATATGTGGCACTTGACATCCAGGATGCGCAGAAAGGAAGGGCCCCAGCAGCTGCACAGCGTCATGACAGAAAACAATACCTGAGCAGACTGTTGGAGTAGAAAATTTCTTTAACACAATTGTGGGCTTTCTGGCATGTGTAGACAGAGTCTTTGGTTCTGGGGCTCTCAACGGCTCCCCAGTCATAAGGGGGATTGATTGCAGCCAGGCTTGTGAAGCACCCTGTAGATTTAATATGGCTTCGTGCATCTCTGTCAACCCCTCAGCCTGAGCCTAGCACTTGGCAAATACTCCATGGATATTTGCACATTGGATTTTTAAAGCTTCTAAGAGATAAATATTCCCTGAAGTGTCCTTCAGAAATCACCAATGCTTTACCAATGTCCTTTTAAGCTGATAAAATTGGATACTTTGTGATCATTGCTAAATATCCAAGGATCAAATCTGAACCTTAAAAAAATAAAGACCTCATGGTAATGTGTGTCCCCAAAAGGGAGTCCAACTTTAATAAGCTCTGAGTTCAAGGACAACATGCAACTACTTTCCCATTTCAGAATTGGCAGACTTTCTATATCAGTGGTTCTCAACCTGTAGGACAGGAAAACCACAGTGGCCACATATCAGATATTTAGATTATTATTCGTAACAGTAGCAAAATTACAGTTATGAAGTAGCAACAAAATAATTCTATGGTTGGGAGTCACCTCAACATGAGGAACTGCATTAAAGGGTCGCAGCATTAGGAAGGTTGAGAAGCATTGTTACAGAAGCTATACCATACCATTAAGGCAGCCTCTGTTGCTCTTGAAAGCAGGTAACCTCATCTAGTAAAGGTAGCATGGCCTGTGTTTGTAACAGCCCTGCAAAGATCCTCCTCAACTCTCTTGTCCCAGCCTAACTTAGCCAGGAGTTGGGGAAAACAATTGTTAGTACCAGAAAAGTCAGAGCAATGAATCAGAGGCACGACGTGCAGACAGCCACTTTGACCCCCAAGACACTGTGTGGAAACAGTTTCCTTGGATACGTGTACTTCCTTCAGAAGATGAGATTTATCTAAAATGAAAATGATTTCAATAACTTTTCTCCATTATCTCTTCTGATAATTAAAATCCTTAGGGACTGTTAATAGGATCCTATTCATTTAAAGGCAAATAAATTGAACCCCAGAGAGATAAGGTGACTTTCTCAACGTCTCTCAGCTAAATAGGAATGGAATAAAAAGCAAACCCTGGTCTCCCAGCCATATTTGTTACAATCATGGTGTTTACTGCAGTGTTTCCTTGAACTCTACCCACTGAGCTGAGGGGCTGTCTCGGCTCTCAAAGATGACACTAAGCAGAGAAGCTCCTATTGTTTAAATGCTGGCTGTTTTCTTGGCTTGATAGGACATATTCATTGTAGAGATCTTGGAAAATGGAACAGAACAACCAGTAACTTCCCCACTTATTTTGCCTCTCACTTGTTGAGAATGCCAACTAATTCAACCATATTGGTTGAGAAAAAAAGAAGGGAGTAGGAGGTAAAAAACTAAGAAATTCAAACCCTTGATTTGTTAGGGACCTTTCTTCTATTCAGTCTGGGATACAGCACCCCTCACTCCCCAACACACACACACACTTTCACACATACATACACACACATGTACACACAATCACATGTGTACACATGTACATACATGCACATGTGTATACATGCACATACACACATGTACATACACATGAACACAGAGAGAGAGAGAGAGAGACCTTCTCTGCTTGACACTGACCCCTGTCCAACGTGACTGATCTACCTTGTCTGTCAACCACAATCCCCCTAATATAGAACCTATAAACTGAGATTGTTTCTGCTTTAGTTGTGGACCCCTAAGATAACTAGCAGATTGCTCATTCTCTGGGAACATCATGGAATAAGTATATGAGTGGACTCCAGTTACCACAGGTGACACACACACTGACTTTGGGGATCTCTTCTCTTTGCAAGACGTGGCTGTTTCCTGTCTGTTTCTCTTGCTTTGGTTCATCATGTCTTCTGAAATCATCAGACTGTACTGTCCATTTTGTACCTAATTTTCCTCACTTGAAATAATATACGAAAGGCATAAAATATGTCATAAATATTATTATACTCTCAGATAATACTATTTCATTGAATTGAAATGTGGGAATGGTATGGATATTTTAAAGACACTCACAGACACACCCTCATAACCATGACAGGCACCTGCATGTCCCATCTGCCTCTAAGCTCATCACTTTCAGGTATAAGCTTAAATTGCACTATGTTCCTAGAGTTAGAATTTTGCATACAGTGAATTTTTTTTTTACATACTTGGACATTTCACTACAAAAATAATTTAATGACATAGACTTTTTAAGTTCACTTTATCATGTGTTTCTGTAATATTTGTTTAGGTTGCTGTCAATCTTTCATAATCTCACCATTGGCTGGAGGCAGGGGAGTGACAGGTATAGAAATCTTGGGTCCTCTAAACTTAGATAGTGTAAATGACTTTGAAAGACATCCCTCTCTCTTCACCATCTTGGCCTGATCCTCTCCACCCCCTCATCCTGCTGCTGATGTAATTTATGGGCTTGGTCTGCTTATTTGTTTGGAGCAAATCCCTGAAGGAGCGACCTCCCAGTGTCTTCAATTATTACTTTCAATGATGCCTTAAGCAGCTGCCTGGCACAGCAGTGCCCTCACCTTCCTGCCTTCTGCTTTGCAAGGATGAAGCTCAGCTGCCAGGCTGGCTGTGCCCTGTCTCATCCTCAGAGCTGTCTGCAGAGTCCCCCCGGAGAGTGAGATTAACCCCTTTTGTTAGTAGAGGTAATTTTCCTGGGTTTAGCATTAATAAGGAATTCTCAAGCAGTTGGGGTCAAAAAGAACAGATCTGTCAGGCCCCAGGGTTAATTTAATGGCAATCTGTTGGCTGTCTGGGGTGTATATTAGACACACGAGCCTCGTGATAACTTTTGCTGTTTGGTTCTTTGGAAGAACAGGGAAATAATTTAGATAGAGTTCTCAAAAGGATCAGATGGAGAAAATTGACTGTCAAAATACATCATTCCATTTTCTACTAATGCAGGCACCTTATATTGCTTAGCTCCTTTCTCCCTCCTTCCCAATACGAAGGGGAAAACATGTATGCTGAAGCCATACGTCTCCCTTTGGAACCTGAGAGAGGAATTGCCTGTCTTTCTGGACATCAGTGTGGGTTTCCTCCTGTCTTCCTCATAAGACATCAAATTTTGGGCCACTAGATTCTCTCCTATGTGTTTCTAGAATTCACCAAAGTCTTCCCTTAGGAAATAGGACAAAAAAGTCCTTGTCAGGTTTTTGTCCCAACTTCTAGTTCAAGCAAATCAATTATATCATAGGACATACAAATTCTAGTTCTGGAAAATACCATCACGACATTGTAGTTGATGAGTTTTCGGAGCAAAATGCAAAGGAGATAGAGCCCTCTGTAGTAAGCCAGTCCTTGTTCCCCTAGAGTTACACAAAACCACTCAGGGAAACTGGCATGCTCTATGTCAAGAATTCGTGCAGAAGCTGAAGTACAAAGCCCAGCTCTACCCCATACAGTCATGCAAACTTCAGACATTTACCTCAGAGGTCAGCAAGGTGTCTCAGCAAGTGAAATCTCTTGCCACCAAAGCTGATGACCTGAGCTCAGTTCCCAAGACCCAAACAGCTGAAGGAGAGAACCAACTCCACTAACATGTCCTTTGCACACTTTGGCATGCTGCGCACATACACACACTCAAAATAAATAAATAACAGAAAGCCGGGGTCACTCAGATGTTCCTGGTTAAGCACATTGAGTCTCAACAAATGAGAAAAAAGCAATAGCATGTGAATATGGAAAAGGAACTTACAGAAAGGATGAGGGGTTGGTAGGAGCAGGAGGGAGACGAAGGTGGGTGAGGTCAAGAGTATTCAGAATGTAATGGATACATGGATGAAAAGGGCAAAGAAAAAATTTAAGAAACAAAAGTTTTTCCTGATTAAAAAGAAAATCTTATTTCACTCTGTTTCCTCCACTGTGAAATGGGGCTATTAATGGCACTGAATTCATCTGTATGAAATGAAATACAGATAAGATTATAAGACACTTAATCCAGCCAGGCTCAATACTTGGTAGACACCAGCTACTGGTGGCTGTGCTAAAACAGAATGGAATCACGGCTTCTTCCCTTGGCCAAACTTGAGTCAAACCCAAGCTCTGAACAGGAGCGAGACTCAGATCTTGGAGAAGAATCAAATGGCTTCAGATGAAGGATGTGTGGAAGGTAGGACAGCTCTAGAAACAGTGGACATCGGCAGATCCACTGGGCGCTGCTCCAGGAAGATGTAGTTGGTGGTGGGAGGGTGCTCCTGGAGACACAGATATACTTAGACACTTTGTTTTCACATCTTCTGACTTTGGCACTTTATTTTTAGGTGGAAAAAAATAACTGTGTCTATAGCACCTCCCTCTCCCATACAGCGAAGATCTCTTCCAGTTCAGCTTGTTTGCTGAGCTATACTCATAGAGGCTCAGAGAGCTGACACCAGATTTTCTCTCCTTACTTTGAGAAAAGGAAAACATGCTTGCTGGCACTATAGGGAATGGAGACACTTTCCGAAGGAATCTGGCAGCAGCTGAACACAAACCTCTACTTGCCCTACCCAACGCCATGCCCACCAAGCCCAAGGCACAGGTCAGCAGCCAGAAACCACATCAGAGCTGCAGCCTGTAGCCCCTCCCAAGCTGTTGGGGTTTGTATCCAAATACTACAGGTGTGTATCCCAAATGCAGAAGCTAAGTGGAGAGGTAGTGTTTTGGGAATCCAGGAATACACATGCCCTGCTGAACCAAGTAACCTTTGCATCTGGTTTTGGCAGATGAAACTGCCAAAAGGCAACGTTAGCACAGGCTCAAGCTAATTTTAGAAAGAATGCAGTGGGGTGCCTAAGATATAATCAAATAAGAAGAGGCCCAGCCTGGTGCACAGCCATTGTAACCAACTGCATGTGGCAACAGATCTAGCAGAATCTTAGGCAGTATTTGCTAGTGCATGTCTACATTTGTTAGTACATGGCTCCCTAACTGTAGATACTAGGGCTCAAAATATGAGCATGTTTGTCCCTGTCTACATGCCAAATAGGGATCTGTGCTGCTTGCTTAGAGAGAAATATCTCTAGGATGGTCTGTGTCAAGCTATGTTTGTTCATGTGATGCATTACTTTTCGCAGAGTGGTACAAGGATTCCTGGTCCATGTTTTCGCTCTAATCACTATGTGTTCATGTAGATGATTAAACTCATCATTTTGGGAATGTTGGCACACTGCTTAGGTGAGATGAAAGAGTGAGCCAGTTTGAAGATGGTCTAAAGAAAAACATGGTAAAGTAAAAATGTATATAGTTTTATGACAAAGGAATATATTGAAAAGGTGGGAACCTGGAAGCTAAAACTGAGTATATCCCATATGATTCCAAATCCCTCTACACGTAGATGGTTTCTTTCTAATACTTAAGCTCCCACCCAACATCCCAGCCCTAGCAAATAACAGCTTACAGAAACTAGAAGGTCTGAACATCTTAAATGAGAGAAACTGGACTGTTGTGAAGCCTTCCAGGCTTCACCCCTGGAGTAAAGACCCAGTATTGTCACTCACTAGCTGTGGTTGGTGAGTGATCTGTATGTGTGTGTGTGTGTGTGTGTGTGTGTGTGTGTGTGTGTGTGTGTGTGTGT
>CAJQZJ010032362.1:5886557-5912255 GCA_907164525.1 Lophiomys imhausi | reverse complement strand
TGTGTGTGTGTGTGTGTGTGTGTGTGTGTGTGTGTGTGTGTGTGTGTATGGAACACATTCACCTACTCACATACACAAGATTAGTGTGTATATATATATGTATATATTAGTATACATATATGTGTATATGTGTGTACATACATTAGTATATATACAGAGTAGTATGCATATATTACTGTATATATACAGACATACACACACATATATACAAATCGTGTGTGTGTGTGTGTGTGTGTGTTTGTGTAAGTAGGTGAATATGTTCCTCAGCACATGTGTGGAAGACAGAAGACAACTAGTGTAAGTTGGTTGTCTCCTTCTACCACGTGGGTCCCAGAGTTCAAACTCAGGTCATCAGCCTTGGTAGCAGGCACTTTCACCTGCTGAGTATCTCCCCAACCATTAGTCATTTCCCTTCTTGAAGCTCACAGAGCCACGGCTTCCAGCCCTGCAATAGGGCTAAAAGGTGTATTCATAGTGTCATTGTAAGGATTAAATGAGTCAAAGTTCAGGATATACATGCTGAGAGGCCTTTTAATAATCCCTCATTGAGTAGCAGCTGCTGTTGTTACACAAATAGTTTAAAGGAGAGGCTTTGCAGCATGTTGCAGATGAAATTTATCAGCCCAGGAATTCCGGTAAGAATTGGAATTGAATATTTTGGCTAGAGTTGACCTAGCTATCTCCTTAGCTGTTGCTACAGAGTGGGAAACACTCTTGAGTGACCTTATTGGCGAGATCAGTTTGTCTTCTACACTTCACAGAAGATGAAATTGAGATGAGGAGTTAGGAAACCTAAGTTCATTGAGACAGGGTTTCACAGTGTGGCCCAGGCTGGACTTGAACTCCTAGCAACCCTCTTGCTTCAGCTTCTTGAATTCAGTAAGTAGAGTCATAAGCCACCACACCCTGCTTAGACCTAAATTCTAATGCTACCTCTGACTACTGAGCAAGCCTTTTATCCCTGAGCCTCAGCTGCCAAAAATCACAGCTGCCAGCTTTTCTGCTAACAGCCCCCCCAGTGAGACCCACCCTGTATGTGGTAAAATGCTCCCCTAGCACTTCTGGCAAGAGCTGCTAATGCCCCAAGCTCTGCCCCCCTTCTCCTGGTCCTTCCTTGACTCGCCTGTGCCAGATATCGTGGACATCAAGCCAGCCAACATGGAAGAGCTCACAGAGGTTATTACGGCGGCTGAGTTCCACCCCCATCACTGCAACACCTTTGTATACAGCAGCAGCAAGGGGACAATTCGACTGTGTGACATGCGGGCATCTGCCCTGTGTGACAGGCACACCAAGTGTGAGTATAGGCCCAAGGGCTATGGGGGTGGGGTGCTCTGGCCTCTGACATGTGAAGGCCGGGGCGGGGGCGGGGGCGGGAGGGGCGGGGGCGGATGGGGAGCGAGGAGGTGGGTCCTCGAAGGGTTTCACCTCATTTAACACTGGGAGTAAAGAAATCATAGGTGTTGAGCTGATTTGGGAGTCAGCTCCATATTTAACGTTCCTGAGAAGGGGAAGGCCCATGTTTGGTTCTGAAGCACACAGGTGCAGAGGAAACCCTGCCAGAAGGGATAAACATTGTGAACTGGTCTGCATTCTGTGTGGAAATCACTCACTGCTGTGAGAAAGACGACCCCAAGGAGTAACCAAGGAAACAGTGAAGAGACGGTTAGAGGGTGATATGGTCAAGGAGGTAGGATGGCACGGTCAGCATCAGGGAATGCCAGATAGATCTTGGCAGCAGAGTTAACCAGACTTTCTGGACTTTAAGGGAGCTGGTCATGAAGATACAAAGGGGATGAGGAAGGGGTAGGACAGTGTTTCTCAGCCTTCATTTCCTTTAATACTGTAACCCTTTAATACAGTTTCTCATGTTGTGGTGACCTCCAACCATAAAATTATCTTTGTTACTACTTCATACCTGTAATTTTGCTACTGTTATGAGTCATAATGTATCGTCCTTTAAGATGTAATCCCCTGATATGCAGGGACACCCCTCCTGAGGGGTCATGACCCACAGGTTGAGAATCAGTGGGACAGGATAAGCAGAGAAGAAAGAGGTGTAGGGTAGATGCAGGTTTAGGGGAAGGGAGAGGGAAAGGAAGACATGCCCAATGACTGACATGAGTGGCAGGTGGGGTGGGGGCTCCGGGAAGTTAGACTAGGCATGAAGCACTTGTGTTCAGTTTGGGGCCTGCTGAGTGTAAGACAATATGACCTGCCTCCAGGTTCTCTCTAGTAAGTGAACATGGAACATGGGTCCACTGACCTAGAGATATTCCAGAGAGACCCCAAGAAGCCCTGATGTTCTCACAGCCAGTGCTGCAGATACTAACCTGGCAGGCTTTAGAGTCAGGCAAGGCCCACAAGAGTCCTGAATGCAGAGAGATATGAACGATCAACTGACTTAGAAAATTGCCAGAACTACAACAGGAGAATGGTCAAAGCCTTAAAAGATTTTACAATGAGAATGGTTTAGGACAGTACTTGGGGAACACAGCTAAGCTCTGGCATTTGGTCCCTATCTGACTTCAGGCAATCCTCCTGAGCCCTACAGTCCCCAGAGATCCACACTGTTATTTGAATACTTATGACTTCTAGCATCTTCCCAGAATGAGGAGGAAGCAATGGCTGGCAACCAGAATGGTTATCACACTCCTCCAGAAACCCACCCAGACACACTGCTATAAGGTACTTAGAACCCCTCCCTTTTTGCCAAGTACAGGAGGCCCCATTATTCGTAATTTAATTTGTAATCACTAAGGACATGCCATACCGCAGACACTGTATCCAACTCTGGAGTCACAAGGATGAGCAAAAGGAGATGTGCATCTCTCTGTCTGTTAGAGCCCACTGTATCAGCCAGGGTCCTGCAGAGAAGGGGGGAAGGGTGGGCGGCATGTATACAGAGACTTATTATAAGGAACTGGCTCACATATGAAGATCAAATCCTGACATCTGCAGTCAGCAAGCTAAAGTTCTGGGAGAGGGGATGGTCTTCCGTTCCAAAGGCCACCAAGCTGAAGAGCCAAGTGTCTCAATTCAACTCCAAAGGGGTAAAAGTCATCCCAATCCCAAAGCAGTCAGGTGGACAATGGCTCTGAAACTCACAGGGGACCAGCTCATTGGTCCAGTCAAGCCTCCGCCTGATTGGCTGACGTTCATCCCCATTAAGAGGTCAATATTTATTCAGTCTATTCATTCAAATGTTAAATTTATCCCAAAACACCCTCGAAGAAACACCACCGCAATGTCAGCCCAAGTATGTGGGCACCCGTGAACAGTCAAGTTGACAGAGAAAATTAAGCACGCTGAAGAGTGAAGACACCTGCCTCCATTCGAGAATCACAAACAAATAGAATATTGCTGGTATGCCGAGTGGCATGGAACAGCAGCATGTTGTGCTGTGAGTTAGCATCATGGGGATCTTACAAGGCAATGACTGCTGTTCTGAAATGCAAAGGCCAAGGAGTGAGAAGAGTTATAGGGAAGGGTCACCCATGCACAAAGAAACAGGAAGTCCATCAGGAACAGGAAGTCCATGAGGAAACATAGCCAGGGGTCCCCGGGGTCTGCTCCTTCCTCCAGCCCTGGTGCCACACACTCCTACAAAATCAAAGTCCAGAGGACAGTCGATCCTAGGGAGACCCAGAAGCAAGTGGGTACCCTGCAAGCAAGCCTTCATCAAACCTACCCATTACTCACCCCAGCCCAGCCCAGCTCTGCGAGGCACCAGCCTGTTAACCTACTTAAGAAGAAATAGATTCATTTTCCTGACTGAGCCAAGAGGCTGACCTTCTTCAGGGCACAACTCCCTTTGTTCCAAAGCCACCAGGCCCCAGCTCCTGCCAGCTGAGGAGGCCCGTGTTCTGACCTCCTGCCTGACATTTCATATCGATTTTCTCCATCCTCCTCCAGTGCCAGCCTGCAGCCGGCTGAGGCTCAGCTGAGGTGTGTGAGCAGCATGAGACAGTTCATCAGAGTTCATAATGGAAAGTAACATTGGCTTTCCGAGATGAGCACGGAAAAGGAGGGTATTTAATAACCGTCGGCGTTTAATCAAAACGCCGAGGAAAACCGTGTTATCAGAGCCGAATATATTAATTTCCATATGTCCCTCACTCTGCATGCTCAGCAGGGGTTGGAAAGGATGATTTGTTCTCTCCCTCTCTATTTTCTGATTTCTTTTTCTTTTTCTTTTTTTTTTTTTTTATTGCTATCACTCCTGGCAGTGGTGAGGTGTTTGCATTCGTAGTCTGAGGTGCCTGAAACAAAGGGTGCTGAAGGCAGCAGTGATCTGCTGGGCTGGATCCTGCTTCTCTCTTTCCTTACGTGTGAGTTTCGGAGTGGGTGAGGAAACTGGTGAGGTCATATGAACCCCAGCCTGAAATGGAAAGAGTTAAAGTCTGCACTCCTGTCCAGCATCTGCAGGGATCCTCTCATCTCCTGTCTCCTGTCCCAGTCTCCACCCTCTAGGTCCCAGGGAACCTGACCACACTGGCCTACTTCCAGTACCTCCAACATCTTTAGCCCCTCCTGCCTCAGGGTTTTTGCATAAGTTCTTCCTCTATCTGGGACACTCTTCCACCACAATCCTCAACCACCATATTCCTGTCATGGAGTCAGACTGAGCACTTGTGGAAAAGTGGACAGGTGGATGGTACAAATTCCTATGAGAGAATGTGTATGCATTTACCAAGGATGTTTTAATGAAGTATCTCTAGCTGAGTGACTTATACATCCAAATGTTACTGTCTCACAATTCTCTTTTCAATTTTTAAATTTTATTTAGTGTGGGTCATGTGTGTGAATGGAGCCATGCATGTACCACATCTTTATTCATTCTGTTAATTTAAACATTAAGTTCATGTGAAGGCCAGTGGACAACTTTTGGGAGTCAAGTCTCTCCTTCCTTCCTTCTACTTTTGTGGCAGGGTCACTCCTGTTGCTTCTGCCACACTGTATACTCAGGTCTAGCTGTCCTGCAAACTCCTGGGTGATTCTCCTGTCTTGGCCTCTCATTTTTCCAATAGAAACACTGGGATTACAAATACAAGCTGCTGTGCCCAGTGGTTTTTTTTTTTTGGGGGGGGGGCTCTGGGATCATGCACAGGTTTTCAGGTTTCTGTGGCAGTATTCCTACCAGCTGAGCTATGGTCCCAGCCCCTGTCTCAGAATTCTCAGTAAGGTGTCAGGTGGCAGGGTTGGCTGGGCTGGTCACACCTCCTCTCCTTCACTTGAAGACAGCCACCTTCTCCCTGTGTGGACACACCCTCTTACCTGTGTTCAAATCCCCCCTCTTTATGAGTCATCTTGGGTTAGGACTCACCCACTGATATCATGGCAATGTGATCACCTCTTTTAAACCCCCAGTCTCCAAAGACTGTCACAGTCAGAGGCATGAGACAAGATAGGACCCCTGCATGTTAGTTGTAGGTAGCAAAATTTAGCCCCTACATGTACCACATCTTTATTAAGAAGGAGAAAAGAGGAATTCTGCCAGCGTGCAGGCCCAGGAGCCTTCTATCCTGGCCTGTCCTTTCCTGCAAGTCATTGCTTTCCCTCCAGGCAGTGAAGCCACAAAAGGCCACAGTAACGAAGTTCACACAGTCTTCATCCAGAGTGAGCACAGTGTGTGAGAATTGTACACTTGAACTGCTGCAGTTCCACCCTGCCATCCTGGCTTTCGGGAGAATGCAGTCTGGGAACTTTCCTTGGTGCTGAAGCTGTGTGTCTCTAAGGAGAATTTTGATTTGTTTCCGAGGTTCTGAACTAAGAAGCCTGCTTCCTGCTCCAAAGTCACCCTTCAGTAATAATAAGTAGAGCTTGAGTTTAGTCCTTAATAAATCAAACATGTTAGCAACATAAAAGAAGAAATGTTGATGATAGGTCATAAAGAATTTTGTTGTAAAATAAGTCTTTGATACGTATAATTTAGCGATTTATTTAAAACAAAAGTAAATTTGCAAACTAATTAAAAAGGAAAAGGAAGCAAAGAAATCCACAAATGCGAATGAGGTACTTTGAAGGGATGAACAGAATTTACTTTTTGGTATCCTGTGGACACACTTGAAGATGAGAACAAGTGAGTTACCTGTGGTGAACTTAGCAGGATGCAAAGCTACAATGCATCTCTGTGAGGTGACTGTGCCCAGAGACCATCAGAGGCTACCTGCAGGAAAGATGTCAGAAGATGTGGAATAAGGACAGGTTATTTAGATTGACCCTAGGCTTTAGCTGTATTTGTATAATTTAGAGAGAGTCCATGAGTAAAAGGGGTCACCCAGGGTGCCTTAACTCCACTATGGAGTCTTGAGAAAAAAGAGACACTTCTTACATACCCCTAAGTGCCCATGGTAGGTACAGGAAGTGTCCCCAAGTCATGTGGCATCTGGCCTGGTGTTCCCTACACACATTGCCAAGGTCAGTTTTGTTCTTATTCCTTCCAAACAGCAGTGAGTGAACTCAGAGACTTGGCTATGAAGTACAAGGGAAGACTAGGTGACCACTATCAGCCTTTGTCACAATGGCCAAACTCAAAAATCTTGAGCAGGTTACCTCTCTCTGCCTCAGTTTGCTCACCTGCAAAAAGTGGCCAGTGGTCATACTTGCCTTGTAGGTAATTGGAGGATTACATGCAGAAACACTCATGAGGCCTCAGAATAGTGTCTGACACATAAGCATGATGTAAGATGAAGACTGACTCTCTCCCCTCTCCTTCTCCCTCTCTGTCTCTTCCTTCCACATGTGTCTTAAGAGTGGAACCAGGAGGAGAGGCAGCAATAGTGGTAGTGATGCCATCAACCATAATCATAGTTGACCTCTGATGTTTTACAGTGTCCAGGAAGCAAGCCAAATATGAAAGTGCAGGCCCATTTCATCCTCATGCCAACTGTGAGGTGCCCACCATCATCATTCAGTCAGAAAAGAGGGAGAGCAATATAATTTTAGAGACTAGAAAACAAACATGGATTTGGTTTGTTCCAGGCCTGTGCTTCTTATCTTTCTGGCCTTTTACTTCTCTGTGCATCTCCCTACTGCTCTTGATAAGAGACACACTGTATGCTCACTTTGTGAAGGAGCTGTGAGAGCCCCATGACTGTGCTCTTTCCACCCTTACCACCCTGGGGAAAGCATCAGATTCCTGCCACAAGGGATTCATGGAACAAGAGCTAAGCAGGCCATTCCAGGGCAGGATGCATCAGTCCATGTCTCTACTGTAATTTACCAGAACACCTGGTATCACTTATTCAACTAAGACTTGTTAAACATCTGGTTTTTGCCATCCAGCAGGTGGCACTTCCATGGGGCAAGGGAACAAGTACATTCAAAATATAGACAAGTAATGAATTTTCAGACAGTAGTACAAGCAGTAGGAAATAATACAAGGTCAGAGGAGCTGGGGTAGAGCTGTTTCTATAGGGTGGTATGAGGGAAGGCCTCTGAACTAGAACTGAATTGTTGAAAGGATCCAGTGATGGTGAAGGTCCTAGCTCAGGAACACCTGTGCAGAACAAACCAAGGACCAGAGGATAGGGATTATTATGCAGAGAGCAGTGTGACAGGGGAGGCAAAAACTGTGGGATATGAGGCATATTTTGTGCAACCTGGGAAAAGCCTATGGATTTCACTCCAAGCAGGATAAAGAGCCATTAACAGGAAGAGAACACTGTCTCGTGCTGCATAAGATCATTTTGGTCAATGACAGTGTCCCCTAAAATTCTGTCACCTACTGACATCTTATCCATTCTCTTGTATGTTTGCACAACAAAATCACCTAACTGCATTTCTCAGAATGTATCCTAACATGAAGAAAAACTTGGCTGGGGCTTTGGAAATGGCTCACTAGGTAAATCCCTTGCCACCCATCATGAGCGATCATGACTTCAGATCCCCAGCCCCCATGTAAATGCTTGCTGGGCATGACACCCTGGCTGTAATCTCAACCCTCAGAAGACAAAGACAGAGAACCCCAGAGTATGCTGGTCAACTAGACAGACTGAATCTGTGGACTCTGGGTTCATTGAAAGATTATGCCTCAATATATAAGGTGGAATGAATTTGAGGAAGGAAACCATCATCAACCTCTTCCTGCACATATGTGCATACATTGCGTGTGCCACCTTACAGATGAATAACACACACACACTCTCTCTGTGTCTCTCTCTCCCCCCTGCACCCACTTGCTCACTCAAGACAGAAAGCACTGCTATGATGGAATGTGTTGTATCCTTAAGAGACTTCTCAAAAACAGACCAGCTATCTGGGGAGCACGGAAACCAAGTGGCGGATTCCTTCTATTGTCTCAGGAGAAAAGATAGCCACTCTGGCCAGAGGGGACATAGGTGTGGTCTACTTGGAAAGTAAGGCTGTGAGGACTTGCTGAGAGATGTGAAATGGTGAGGCAGAGTGAAGGGGGGAAATTTAATGGCATGTATTGGTTCAGCAGATGGTACAGTGGAAAGATACTGAAGTGAGGAGGCAGGAGAAGGAACTGGTTTGCTGTAGAAAGACTAAGCCTGCTTCTTCAATGGTCTCCAGATAGGGATGTCTATGAGTCATCCAATTAGAGTAGTCTAATGGTCAACTAGACATGTTGGTGTGGAAGCTTGGAAAGACATTACAAGAATAAAGTTGAGGACTCATAAACTCATTTATTATGACTGTGGGACAGAATGATTCTGAGGAGATATGGTGTGGGTAAAGAAGAGTGGGGGCCCAGGGCCAAGGCCAAAGGGATGTCAACACGTAACTGGGGTATGGAGAAGTTAGGAGATGAACTGCTAGGGGGATAAGAGGAAATCAGGATATATAAACAAAGCATAGAGAATGACATAGAAAGATGTTAGGAACAATGGTAGCAAATGCTTCTGTGATACCAACAAAGATGAGACTAGGGATGTGATCATGAGATTTGGTCCTGTGGCAGCCATTCACTATTAATTAAAGGAAAATGAAAAGTATACTGCCTAACATCTGCTAAGTGAAATCAGCCATGTGATGCCACATCACCCTACAGATATGGGTTAGGTCCTTCACCTGAATCTTTACAGTGATTTGGGGGGACTTTCTGCATACCTCTGGTGATCCCATTCTATTAGGAAGGATTGGCTTGCTTTGGGGACTTAGAGAAGAGCCAGTTAGTCATGGAGGATCCTGAGAAAGGAGCCAGTGCACCTCACCACAGTAGCAAAGGAACAGCCTCACAGCACCAGTCCCCTTGAATGGCTCTACCAGCAAGCCTGCTACCTGTGGTTCTTTTTTATCAAGTAGGGCCTTCCACAAGGGCTGGACGTAACCCAAATCAGAGCCATGGGAATTCCTTCCTTCAGATGCCAGCGAGGCAGACTTTCTGTTCAGCCTTCTATCCTGGAGGGCATGTAAATGTGTCTGGCATGGACCTGTATAAGGACCATCAGGACTTTGTTTGTTGAGGAAATAAAGTTCACAGTACTTCAGGCCTTAAACACTGAGATGTCTTAGTGAATAGCCTCATTAAGAAAACAACAGGTGAAAAACAGAGCCAAGTTTGATACCCAACCCAAAAATACAAATGGGAAATTTCATTTTCCTCCAAAGGTGGAAGGCATGCAGAAGGATGAGTTATTTGTTTTTGAAATATTCTTTGTCTTATTTAATTATCATACAGATTGGCCTTAGTGCCCCAGATAAGACATACAGATGAAGAAATTTGCCCCAGATTTCAGAGCCAGAGCCAGATTCGAGCCCATGTCTGTCTAGTTCCCAGAGAATTCACTGCTATCCTTTGTTTTTGGAAGGGAAAAGTACATGATTGTTTTCTAGTACCCAGAATAATAATTTCATTGGTCTGTAATTTATGCTACCCACCTCAGCCCCATGCCCTAGCCTGGTCATTTCTGGCTGCAGCATTAAGTCAGCTCTGCACAAGATGTGAGATCAATTCTTACTCCTCGTCTCCAAACTTCATTGCCAAACCCAGGTTATATAAGCCCGTAGATTCCCTAATAAACCTGTCTTCTTCTCCAGACCCCTAATGGAATGTGTCCAAAAGTGTCAACTACAACTCTAGCTGTGATTCTCCCTAAAGCCTCCAAAGAGGGTTCAGTATTGATCTGGGGCATAATTAACCCTGTTTACTGTAGGGGAGCTTGGTTAGGTTAGAGAAAGAAAGCCCCTTTTTTTTTTTTTTAGTTTTTCAAGACAGGGTTTCTTTGTATAACAGCTCTGGCTGTCCTGGACTCACTTTGTAGACCAGGCTGGCCTCGAACTCACAGAGATCCGCCTGCCTCTGCCTCCCAAGTGCTGGGATTATAGGTGTGCGCCACCACCGCCCGGCTAAGAAAGCCCTTTATTAAAATGCTTTTTCCTGATGACAGGATTACAAATATACAGAGACACACAACCCACCTGGAGAAAAGCCAAACAGCCTTGCTGCATGAAACAAAATACACACACACACACACACACACACACACACACACACACACACACACTCTCAATATGTCAACCCCATTCAAGCTTAGCAGCAATTAACTACAGAGCAGACAAGCCCCACATTTGAGTAAAAATAGAATCCCTTCCCCCTTCTTCTATCTTCATTTCCATTTTTGATTAATTTACCAGTTCTGTCAATTAGTCATCGTGGAGACTGCAGTTGAGTGGATTTTCCTAAGGACTAGAAAGCTTATTAATTTTGGAGGTGAGTGTCATTCATTAGCAGTTGACAATGTCTCAGGTCCTGCCCACTCCTCTGCTCAGAGTCTTGGGTGAGAAAGCAGTAGAGGTTGAAATTGTCACCTGCACATAGCTACAGCCTCCCCCACCTACTCCCTTGCATATCAAGACATGCAAGTGGGAAGGGTCACCTGTGGGATCATAGGCGTCTCAGGACCTAGAACATCCCTGGGCCAACTTATCTGTCATTGTCATCTGTGACAAGCCATTGCTAAAAAACTAATCAGGGACACAAGTGAGTATCCATAGTGGAGCTCAAGGAAGACAGAGCCAGGGGACTTCCTGGAAGGTGTTTTCTCTGTGGAGGTCCCTGGCTCTCAAGTGTATTAGCTGATGCTGGCAGGATCCTAAGGTAATCCATTCCTTCCTCCCAGAGGTGTGTCAGGAAACGCAGTGCTTCCTGAAGACTAAAACAAAAGCCCCACAGCCCCAATAGCTTTAAACACCTCACATAGCTGCCATGTTGCATTCTGGAGTCCAGATGTCTAACATGGGTGTGTCTGGCTAAAATTAGGCTGCCTTCCCAGAGATCATTCTGGAAAGAATTGACTTCCTTGAGCTTTTCAGCTTCAGGAGACTGCCTCCATCCCAGGGTTTGAGAACCCAGCCATAGGAAAATGAGAACCTCACATCGTACCCCTGCTTCCTCTTCCACCTGCTCCTCTTCTACCTGCTTCCCTTCTTTTAAAGACTCTTGTGTTTTATGAAATCCACCCAGATGAAGTGGAACAATCTCATTTTAAGGTCAGCTAATTAGCAGCCATAATCACATCCAGTCTTATTTGTCATAGAAGGAGTCCACAGGCTGCAAGAGTTAGGATGTAGATCTCCTTAGGGCCAATTTTCTGTCTATCATACACTTCAAGTTTCAGGTAAGACACATTCGACCAAAGAGACTAGCTAGACTCCCAAACCAGTTTAAGTCCCCTCACAGAACACTAAACACCATGTGTTGACTGACCTGGGTTTTTTTGTTTTGTTTTGTTTTGTTTTTGTTTTTTTTCTCACTAAGTCAGACCTCCCCTATGGCTAGATTCTGTTTATGGCTCCCTATGTTTATGGGCCCATAGCATAGTGCTGAACAAATCCTCTAAAGAGGCACCCAATTGTAATCATTCAATATGATAGTTTGCATCTGGTGCTTCTCTTTAAAGAGCTAGGAGGGCTCTCATAAAGGAATAGTTGCCTGGGTTCATTCATTTCTAACTTTAAGAATGCATTTCTAGCAGCTGGGGTTTAGGTTAGTGATGGAGCATGTTCTTAGCAAGTGGGAGATTTTCAATCTCCTGGGGATGGAGAGAGGGGAAAGGGATGGAGGGGGCTGAAAGAGATGGAGAAAAGGGCCCTCTTTATCTTGTTTAACTTATATTAAGGGTAAAATAGATTCCTAGGCACTACGAGCAGGAAAAAATGGTAAGAAACAGGGGCCACAATTTCAAAAGCTACAATGCTTTCACAAGTTAGGAAAACGCAAAGTAACTTTTGAGTACTGAGAAGAGTCCGTGAAATAGTGATAATCAATTACTCATGTATCCAGTGACTATTGCTGCCAAGCACTGAAAAGATAGAGCCTTCTATCCATGCAGCGTCTACTCAAGGAGAAGGAACCAAACACAAGTCACAGGGACCAACATATTTGGTGAAGCAAAATTCCTAGAGCAGACACTGCAGCAATGCTCAGCTCTGGGTGGGACTGTGCTTGGTAAGTGGGCAGCAATGAGAGGGGCTGGCTATCTTGTTATGAGGAGGAGCAGCTGAGGGTAGCTGGTGGTCTAGGGAACACGAGGAACTACATTCAAAATTCCCTCTGCACAACTGGTACACCTCATGCCATACAATGCACATAGGACATGGGAGTTGGGCAACATGGTAGCCCTGTTGGCCATGGTAAGGCCTTCTAATGTTACTATATAGGAAAAGGACATCTAGGGAGGTTTAAGGGAAAGGAGTAGATGAGTGTCTGTGACCTTTTAAGAATGAAGCATCAGGAGAGAGAACAAATACTAGGAAGAGTGAAACACTCTTAAGATGTCAGATTGCATGGTTTTGAGCGATGCCTGCCTGGGGTATAAATTAGCAGTCTGTTTGTAAACTGGCTTCAGAGGGTGAGGTCAAGGACTAAGGATAAGGAAATGGCTCAGTCAATAAAAGGTTTGCAATTGGGAAAGCAAGAAGTCCTGACTTCAATCTGCAGAGCCCATGCAAGAGGGCCAGACCTGGTGGAGCATGTTGTAATCCTGGTGATTCACTAGCCTAGCCTACTAGGCAAGCTCCGGGTCAATGATGGATCCTGACTCAAAAATGAGATGGCTGGTTCCTGAAGTGGCCCTGAAAGTTGAGCTCTGGTGCATCTGCAAGCACATATTTACATACACATACAGAGAACCTAGGATGTGCCCAACTGTTTTGGTCTGAGCACAGGTCTAAATGAAGGGATTCCCTGATAGGTTTGCAAAGATTAGAGAGGGGAGAATTGGAGGGGGAATTCATAAATTCTGTGGACTCCTGGGGGGAGAAAAGCTCATAAACTGTTTGCATTCATACATTTTTGCTAAGAAACATTGGCAGCCCCTCCTCGTCTTCTGTCTTCACTGATCTTAATGAAAACTCTTAAAGGTCATAGCCTTTGTTTAACCCAGACAATCCTGCCTTAACCTCCTGAGTGTTCAGGATACCAGGATGAGCTACTGTGCCTGGTTATGTGTCTTTGTTTTTTGTTTTTGTAGCTGGAGAAGTCAAGATTCAGGGAAGACAAGAGCATTAATGGTGATCCGGTTTCTTACTTTAAATGATGAACACCACCACCCTTAGCATTTTTGTGCACTGAAAGATGGAGAAAAGAAGGGAGGGTCTCTTATGTGTGTAATTGACCAGTGTTAAATATATCGGCTAATTCAAGCCCCTGTGTCGTTCACATAATTCTATTTTGACAGCTCAGCAGGTGGCATCAATAACTGAATCACGAATACTACCATCCACTCAAATGTCTCTCAGCCCATCTTGCAAGTCCTTTATCTGTTGAATTGCTTGTCTGGTCTTCCATCATCACTGCACAGACCAGAGGCAGCAGAGGGCAGGCAATGTTCCCCCAATGCAGCTAGCTCATAATGATACTCCCTTTTCTATCTTTAACCTCAGAATAGGCATTTCAATAGGATTTATCTTTTGTACGGGCATCCTTAACCCTAGGGTCAGCCAGTATATCCCAAAATTGCAGTGGCTTTTGAAAATCCCTGCATTGAGACAAAGTTGTCAACTGAAAAGTTACATGTGAGAAAAAAAATGGGATCACTAAGCTTAGGGGGAAGCATGAAACCAAAGCAAACATTAACTCGTTATTGTGCTTAGCGTGGTGGGACAGCAAGGCATGCGGTAATACGGGACAGGAGATTATGTAGTGTTTTTAGCATGGAGTTTATTTTAAGCTGAACATGAAATTTAGTTTCCCAGTGTCAAGGACAGCAGATGCTGACTAAAACTGCACAAGTGCCAGATGGTGGTGGCACATGACTTTAATCCCACCACTCAGAAGGTAGAGGCAGGTGAACTCAAGGCCAGCCTGGTCTACAGAGGGTGTTCCAGGACATCCAGAGCTAGCTACACAGAGAAACCCCATCTCAAAAAACAAAAATAAATAAATAAAACAAACTATGTGAGCTGAATGATTGCACATATGGCTTCACTGTGGAGTGTTTGACTCGCCCTGAGGTCAATCCTCAGCACCTCCAAAGACAGTTTACTCTGAATGTAGTGTGAAATAATTGAACTGAAAAATTATTTTACATGCCTTTATCCTCAACATGTACCATGTGTCCCCTAACATTGTCAGTCTCTGTTAAGAATGTCCTATGCTCCCTACGTCATCCTTGGGCCACAGAATTATGAAGGTATGTTGATCAAATGCATACTTGTTGCGGTGGGGAAGTTATCCATTATAGAGGAACAGAGACAGAGCCTGGCATAGCATGGACACTAAGCTATACTGCTGGATATGTCCGTAAATGATATGGGATCAAATGTCACATGTCTCATAACATAATGATGATGATTCTTTTTATATTCAAGAATTTCAAACAACATATATTATTGTATTCTCTCCCATTCCCCTTATCCTCCAAGACCCTCCCCACCCCCATGCCTACTCAATTTCACATTATTTCTCTTGCTTTAAAAAAAAAAAGTAGAGCCGGGCGGTGGTGGCGCATGCCTTTAGTCCCAGCACTTGGGAGGCAGAGGCAGGCGGATCTCTGAGTTCGAGGCCAGCCTGGTCTACAAAGCGAGTCCAGGACAGCCAGAGCTGTTAAACAGAGAAACTCTGTCTCGAAAAACCAAAAAAAAAAAAAAGTAGAAAGGTTTTTTTTTTTTTCCAAGTTACATCTCAAAGTCCCCTCCCTCGTCCCCTCCAGGTCCCACCATCCCTCCCTCTTCCCCATTTCCATCCTTTCCTCCTTGGATGAGGGGGATCCCCACTTATCAACCCCCCTCAGTTCATTAGTCACATAAGGGCTAAGAGCGTCCTCTTGTACTGGGACCTGAATGGCAGCCCAGCTAGGGTAATGTGTTCCACTAACAGGCAACTGGGTCTTTGACTCACTGCTGAACAGAGTTTCTCATAGGATAGTTATGCTAGGTTCCTGTCTGTTTGGGTTTATGGGTTGTAGGATGGTTGTCTTGTGCTATATGGCTCATATCCACTTATAAGTGAGTACATACCATGTGTATCTTTCTGGGTCTGGGTTAGCTCACTCAGGATGAGCTTTTCTAGTTCCATCCATTTAGTTAACAATTGCATGATTTCCTTGTTTCTGATAGCTGAGTAGTATTCCATTGTGTAAATGTACCACAGTTTTGTTTTGTTTTTCCATTCTTCAGTTGAAGGACATCTGAATTTGTTTCCAGCTTCTGGCTATTACGAACAAAGCTGAAATGAACATAGTTGAGGCGATGTCCTTGTAGTTTGATGGAGAATCTTTTGGATATGTGCCCAGGAGCAGTATAGCTAGGTCTTGAAGTAGAACTATTCCCAGTTTTCTAAGATATTGCCAGATTGATTTCCAAAGTGGTTGTAGAAGTTTGCACTCCCACCAGCAATGGAGGAGTTTTGAAAGGAGGTTTTTTTTTTGTAAGCCTCTAAAAAACATGGAGTGCAATTTGTGTTGGCCAACTGCTCCTGAGCATGCAGCCTACCCTGAAGTGTGGTTGATGCACCCCGTGTCACTCCATTGGAGAAAACTGATTTTTCTTTCTCCCATCAGCTATCACTTGTAAATAGTTTCTTGGCTAGGGATGGGACTTCATGCTGTTTTCCCTCCTCTGTGATGAGATTTTGTCTGGCTTGAGCTTTTGCAGATCTTGTGAATTCTTTCACAGTCCCTGTGGGTTCATAAGTGCACCTAAGTCGTTGACTCTGTGAAATGCCATTTCCTTAAAATCCAAGCTTCTGGACTTGGAATGTCTTTCCCCCTCTTCCGTACAGATCCCTGAGTCTTGAGGTGGAAGGCTTTGATGAAAGCATACCATTCGGGGCTGAGTGTTCCAAAGTCTCTCCCTTTCTGCACAGTGTCTAGTTGTGGGTCTCTGTATTAGTTTCCATCTACTGCAGAAGCTTCTCTGCTGAGGGTTGAGCAATGCATTGATCTGTGGGTAGAACAGTGTATTGTTAGAAGTTGTTTTATTGCGGGCTGGAGAGGTGGCTCAGAGGTTAAGAGCACTGGCTGTTCTTCCCAAGGTCCTGAGTTCAATTCCCAGCAACCACATGGTGGCTCACAGCCATCTACATTGAGATCTGCCCGGGCATATATGTAGAGCAAATACTGTATACATAATAAAAAAATTAAAAAATGTTTAAAAAAAAAGAAGTTGTTTTATTGCTATGGCCATTTAACACTGCTGATTCCTAAACAAAGGATGTGATGGAGGCATTGTGGATAAGATTTTCCAGTTCCAGGGAAAATCAAGCAAGCAGAAACTCGGAATTATTTCAATTTTAAACTTTTCTCCTACAAGATTTCTTAAAATTTTTACTAACCTATGTAATAAACTCTATTTTTTTTACATTTTAACTTATTCTGTACTTGTGTACATGTATGTACATGTGCATACATATCCATGAGTGCCACTGCACTGTATGGTGGTCAGAGGACAACTTTTGGGAGTAGGTTCTCCCCTCCCACCTTCTAGGTTCCAGAGATAGAACTTGGGCTCCGTGGCAAACATCTTTACCCACTGAGTCATCCCTTGACTCTATAATAGAGTCTTGTACAAAACTACTATTTGATACAAAGTTATATGTAATTTAAGAATGGTACTGTTGCTGGCCTGGAGGCCTCTTGCTCTGCTTGGAAGTTATTGGGAAAACAGAAGCTCTCTTCCATGCTGGTCTTGGCAGCTTTTGTATCCCTGGGCAATTAACATCAGTGTCAGCAGAGGGAACACATTTTGGTGTTACAATTCTCATACAGGCCCCAGGTCTTAAGACCTTTAGTCCACAGGTCAGAGCTCTTGTGCAGGCTTTGGAGGTCAAGATTCCCCCACAGCAGCCAGTGTCACTGTTCTTGAGCCAAGGGTGTCTAACCCCCTTGATCCTTAATGACCCCACTGCTGCTTCTACCATCCCACCAGTTGTTGTTGCAGCCCCTGTGACTACTGTCTGCCTCTCTGCCATTGCTATGCTGCAGATCTCCTGACCTCTGACTCTGCTCTTGTCAAGACTTCTCAGTGGTTCCTGTTGCTCACCCCTGGTACGGTCAAAGCCATGTGGTCCATTCTACAACCTGATGCTCTCCGTAACTCTGTGCACCCTTTGGCTGATAAGTAGAATTAGTAGATTCTGTAGCTTGGCCTATTGGCCACTTGGGTGCTACTGCTTCGGCTACCACTTCTCTCATTGTAATACCAGTTAAGTCTGTTGTACTAGAAGTGAAAGGAAGGAAGGAAGGAAGGAAGGAAGGAAGGAAGGAAGGAAGGAAGGAAGGAAGGAGGGAAGGAGGGAGGGAGGGAAAGAAGGAAGGAGGGAAGGAAGGAAGCAAGGAGGGAAAGAAGGAAGAAAAGAAGGAAGGAAGGAGGGAAGGAAGGAAGGAAGGAAGGAAGGAAGGAAGGAAGGAAGGAAGGAAGGGGATCAAAGAGAAACACTTGAAAGGAATGAGACTATCTCTCAGTGGTAGGACACTTTCCTGGAATGCACTAAGACCATTCAATCTCCAGTACAGAAAAAGGGAGATAGAGAAAGAAAAAAAGAGAGAAGAAAGAAGGGGAGAAGGAAGGACAGGACAGGACACTTAAGAAAAACATTATGATGGTAAGCAGTCCTGAAGATTATCTCCTGTTCATTCTCAGCTCATTAAATAATCTGAAAATTCCACAAAGGGAGTGGCATTTGTACTAATCACAGCAAAATTTTCATCCAAATGAATTTTGTGTTTGTACCAAGACAGCCTTGTTCCTTTTCTACCAAGCACAGCAGTCCATCTGCTAGGTGAACAGGGAAAGTACTTCCCCCTTGACCTAGGCAGAAATAGTTGCAAAGGTACCTAGAGTTCACCAAGACTTATGAAAGCAGAAAGTCTACTACAAACTGCTCGAAACAGTCCAGGCTAGGAATACTACCCCTTCAGGAGCTGGAGCAAGAAGCTGTTATTGTCATGTCGTTTCTTCAAGGCATTCAAAAGTGGAGTGCCCCAGTAAGATGATGGGTCTCTGTCATCTGTATTATTATTAATATATTTTATGTTGTTCTGCATTGACTTCTGTGTCCTAACCAGATCTTGATAACATTGATCTGGAAGTTCACAGAATGAAGTAATGCTTTCTGGATCAGAAAGGATATTGAGGGGCAGGGGAAGGGGGAAAGGTTAGAAGGGCAGAGCCTGATATTAAGAAGTTCATTTGTCTTTCAGAGGATTTTAAATCCACTGAACATCTACTGGCTAGGAGGTGGCTTCCTTGTATTCTGTTGAGGTTTACAAAGTGAATCTCAAACCCAGCTCTCGCTGTTTATGAGAGTCCTGTGACTTGCAAACCTGGTTTTAATGAGAAAGAAGAAAATATATATGTACACCATAGTGGTCAATAGTGTTAAAAATAACCTAAGTAGGTAACTCGGGCTTCTTGTGCTTAACTTTTCCAAGCCTGAGTGTCTGTCAACCTGTGCAAAGTTGGGTCAGTATTGGAGCCTGCAGCACTGGATTACCATGAGATAATCCCAAGCCCCTAGCAAACACTCAGCATTTATTAGCATGAAGTTATTATTCACAAAAGTCCTTGAAGTCAGAGATAAAGATGAGAAAATTGGGGCTCAGAAAAGCAAGTTACTTACAAAAAGCCAAAAGCTAAGTCCAAACCAATGTCTAAAACCCATGACTGAAGATTGATGATGAAGACAGGGTAGTAACAGCATAACCCCCATCTCTCTGCTCACCAGGCTGAGATGCAGCCAGGCAAGGCAGGTACCTAAGAAAGCTAGAGACAGCAGACACATAAGCATTTTGTGTAAGAGTCTGACTTTGGAAAATCAATAGCTGTGAATTTTATTAGTTGGTTTGTTGGTTCTGGTTTTTGAAACAAGGTCTCTTATAGTCCAGACTAGCCTCACACTTGTTCTGTAACCAACACTGGTCTTAAACTCCTGATCCTCCTGCCTATGCCTCTCAAGACCTGGAATTACAAGCATGTAGCATTGTGGCCATCTCAACACAAACAGATCCGTTTCTGTGGAACCTGCTGAGGGCTTGCCTCATGCACTGAAGGGAATACATGAACAAGAGTGTCGACAGAAGGAAGCCTTTGTTTCCTGTGGCAGTTATAAAATTCATCCTCTCTGCTTCAAAGCACGCTGGCTAGAAGGTTGAGAGCTACCTTGGAATCTATGGTAATCTTTATTGTCAATATAATGCAACCTAGAAACATACCTCTGGCTTTGTCTGTGCCAGTCTTCTCAAAGATCTTTTATCTGAGAATGGTTAACTTAGGAAGGATTAGAGTTTCCAACTAGATTAAAAAAAAAAAAGGATAAAAGAAGAAGCTAATTGGGTGCCAGCATTTTCTGCCTTGTTTCCTGACCCATAAGGATGTCAGAAGTCTCAGTCAAATGTTCTGACCTACCATGAGCTACACCATGCCTTTCCCACCATAATGGACACCATCCTCTCAAATCATGAGCCAAAATAAATCCTTCTTCTCCATAATGGTCAACTGCTTTGTCACAGCACCAGCAAAAGTAACAACAGGAAAGGGAAGAAGAGCCTATGATGAAGGTCTGTCTAGAGCTGTGGGAGAACCTTGTAGGTAGTAGGTTTTTAATGAATTTGGTAACTGTTTTCCACATTGCCCATGATGAATTCTGTTAACTCCACAAAGAGATGATTCCGCTTGTTAACTGTGGTTGGTGGGAACACAGAGATAACAAAGCATTTGCTGGGCTATTTATACAAGGTTTAAGGCTTAGATTAGCTTAAATTTGGCTTGTTTTTTTTGTTTGTTTGTTTTTGTTTTTTTTTTTGAGACCACCTCTGCCCCCTGCAAGAAATGCCTAAATGTCTGTTCTCACTGTCATCAAAGGAAAGGAGAAACAAGATCATAGGGAAGATAACAGTAAACTGTAGTCAATGCTCAATTCACTTTTTAGCCAATGACTAATGGTAGGCCATTCTCAGAGCCTCCTTATTTCGTCTGTATAAGAGCTTAGAACATGATCTGGCACACGGATAGTTCCCTGAATCCTGCAACACAGCACTGGAATTTTCCTCCAGTAACAATGTGTCTGCACCCGTACATGCTTTGGACATCACCAGACACTAGCACCAATGTATTTCTGTAGAAGGCCGGCTCTAGGAACACACAAGCATTGTACAGGAGCCATGAGAAGAACAGTGGGGGCTGTGAGCAGCCCACACTGGGTCCTCGCAATGCTTGTTTCCTGCTGAGATGGACTGTCCCACTCAGCGTGAACTGCTCACCTTGGTCTGCAAGGAGATTGCTGTCAGCAGGATGTGGATCTTCTCTTCTGCTCTGTGTGTCTGCCTCTCCTAGCAATGATTATGTATAAAGCCTGGGAAACAGGGACAGCTTGAGAGTGCAGCCCTAGCCTCTGCGGTACCATGACAACCAGCTTCCCAGCAATCACCCCTAATAATGGGTCACTCACTCGCCATCTCCTCCACCTGGGCAGACTCCCTAGGGGGTTGAGGCTGCTCTTGGAACAGCTGCAGGAAGCTTCCTGTTGGGAACAAATTATCAGAGACAGAGAAGGAGGGAGCAAAGAGAGCTCTTTCTAAGGGGAAAGAGGGTGGAGCAGAAAGGCCTGTGGCTCTAACCTGTGACATGTGGTAGGAAACCCAAGGACTTGGGTACACTGCCATCATGATCCTGGAGCCCCTGGCTTTAGGAAAGTACAGTTCTGCAGAGAAAGAGAGGCATAACGCCCATGGACACCCTGCCCCTCACTAGCCTTGCAAGCAGAAGGGTATAATGAAGTGAGAGACCAATATGAGCCCCATAAAGCCAGGCCTGCCTGTTAGCAGATTTCTTCATTAGGCTCCTGTCGAGACCTCCACTGCCAACTCATCATCTTGTCTGGACTGGAGCCACATCCTATTGCTGCTGCCTGCTGGATAGAATGTGCTCAGAGACCCCCTTCGATCAATATTCTTCCAGAATGGCAGTTTTCAAAAGGGGAGCAGACCT
This sequence comes from Lophiomys imhausi, assembly GCA_907164525.1. Lineage (NCBI taxonomy): Eukaryota > Metazoa > Chordata > Mammalia > Rodentia > Muridae > Lophiomys > Lophiomys imhausi. The sequence goes on along the minus strand of CAJQZJ010032362.1, from coordinate 5,890,862 downwards.
GTTTAGCTAATAAATGACTATTCTTCACAAAAGGGCGACAAACAGGCCCACAGTTAATGAACTTCTCTGTGGACACTAGCCCCAGTGCAGGCTTTAGATAAACAGGCCAGTGCTAAGTCAAGCACAGGGTCTTCTTTCTCTTCTCTTTAGATCATAGGTTCCAGCTGAGGCTACCACATGAGAAGGTTCCACCCTCAGAGCTAATAAGCCCTTAAGATGTGTGCACTCGGGGCCCACAGGGACCTGTGGGCCCAGTCTCCCCATCTGTTTCCTCAGCTATGAAGTGGAGGTGGTTCTGCCTCTGTGCTGTGCTTGGCAGGTGACAGGTACTGTTGTCACCGCTTGCCTTCTGCAAAGCCCGTCTGCTGAATTGGAACTTCCTAACTCCTTGAGAATCTCCAACAAATACAGACTTTTGAAAATAATAGGAAGAGCTGCAGGAAGGTAACTGAGTCATAAGCGTTTACTGCACAAACATGAGGACCTGAGCTCTGAGCTCCAGCATGGGGACAGTGACACATGCCTGTAACCCTAAGACAGGATCCTTGGAGCTTATTGGACAGCCAGGGAGCCTTGTCCAAATAAGCGAGTGCTGGATTCTGTGACAGACCCTGTCTCAAAATATAAGGTGGAGAGAGAAAGAGGAAGACACCTGACATTAGCCTCGGACCTCCACCAACCTAAGCGCACCTGTGCAACACACACACGCACACGCGCACACACACACACACACACACACACACACACACACACACGCAAGCACGCACGCACGCACGCACACATACACAAGCATAGATACACACAAGCACTGGGGTGGTTCAGGGAGGCCCTGAAGGTTGAATCTCAAGGGACAGAAACAGGAGAGCGAAAACACATGGGAAACAAGAAAGGATCAAGTCAGAGAATGTGCCCAATGCTACGTAAACATTCACAGCATCTTTACAGCCTGTCAGCCATAGATCGCAAGGAATAGCCCGCACACACCTCTAATTTTTTAAAAAACTTAGTTACTTCTACTTGGAGTGGAATAGGGGATGCTGTCAGGAGCTGGCATGTCTCAATATCAAAAAAATCTTAATTTAAGAAAACATCTTTGAGTGTCATACTCTGCAGATCTCTTGGGGTTTTTGAAGACGCCATATCTATCTCTTATGTTTAGAAGATAAGCATCGAAGAATCTCCAGTGTGAGATGGTTGAATTAGTGGCAAGCCTATCTCTTGGCAAAAAAAAAAAAAAAAAAAAAAAAAACCCTTGCTTCAACTGTAGACAGACTGCTGTCCAAAAAGGACAAAACTTGGAAGCAGGTAAGTTGACAGCCTAGCTCTGCCAAGACAGGGTAGGTAAGTCCTTCATAATTCCTGCTCTCCAATCAATGTCTGTCAGAGAAACAGGGCCAAACAGCTGAAGATTGATGCTCTAATGTATGGAGAGAAAATGGGAACTGTCGAGGCAGCCACAGGTATGTCATTTCTTAGTTTTGGAAGCTGCAGGCCCTGCACTTCCTATATAATCAGATATATTTATCTCTCTCAGGTCTCTGAGGTGGTTGAAGAATAGATAGCTAGAGTCTCATAGTTAAATTTTGAGTTGTTTAGGAATCAAGAGGGCATTCTGGATCTAAGAAGATGTTTTTAAAATTGTGATGCAAGTTAGTATGAAAGCTGAGTTAGATAGAGAACTTTAAACTCATGGAGATAGTTAGATAGCAGAATGTTAAAGTCAGGGGCCAAATACATATGGACTGGACATTGAGAATGTATGCTAAGCCATATAACTCTCAGAATTGTGGCCTATTTATTTCAGTTGTTTTGTACTGTATTTATTGTTATAAGAGAAAGAACCATTTGTTGGACTGAAAAAAAAAGAATTATGCATTCTGGGGGAAGGGTGAGAGGGTGGGAGGGTGGGGCTGGGAGGGGTGGAGGGAGAGGGCTGTGATGGAGATGTAACTTGAAGTAATAAATAAACATTAAAAAAATAAAAATAAATAAAAAATAAAAAAACTTAGTTACTAACATTTTTTTAAATTTTTTTTTGATGTTTCCCTGGAAAAGTATATACATCTCAGATGAGATAAGCTGACTATGTGGGAGCCACGCTCCTGCCTGGCAGCAATCAACAGACCTGAATGAACGCTGAGGTGTAGACGCTCAGGTCAAGCAACCCCATTGAATCTGCTGCACATCTGTGTGCATTTACCATGTTCACTCTATGCCTGGCCCTGAAGCAGATGATAAGTAGACCCTCAGAGAGATCTCAGTGGAGTGCTAGAACCCAAGAGGGTGGTAACAGGAATGCTGACATACTGATGTAGGGCCCAGGGTGGGCTGGCCTATTGGCTGTGGACAGTAGGGACTCTCTGTAGACATCTGAGCAGGGAGGAGCCTTGCTTTGGGATCACTCATCTAGCACATAGCTGGATACTGTGCAGTCTCCTGCTCTCCCATTAAACTCCGACTGTCTCAGTGGTTGGTCTACTGTCTGAAGCTCCTGGCTTCTGGTTTATTGGTTCTATCAGACCAGGAGCTTTACAGCTGCAATGGGAAGGAGAAGGTGGCTAATGCAGGGTGATTCTGCAGCTCCCAGCCATGGCAAGACAGGTGCTTAGAGAGTGGGGTCTTCAAATAGCCAGAGAGGAGAGGAGGAGTTGATGTTACCCAGGGAAACAGAAGCAGCTATGAAGTTGAGGAATGAGCACATGAACTCTTGTTCCTCCCTCTGCTGCTGATGTGGAAGATGGACATCAGCTTCCTATTGCTGCTATTCCAAATCACCACAGGTTCAATGAGCTTGGAGACTAGAAAACAGAGTGCTGGAGGTCAAGGCTGGCTTGAGCCCTATTGAACTAAAGCCAAGGTATCAGTAGAGCTGTGAGAACCATTGTCACGACCTCAGATCCACCAGCTAAGGTAACATCACTTTCTAGTCTGTTTTAGAGATAAATTTGAGAAACCAAACTCATAATCCTCCCACCATAGCCTCCCAAGTACTAGATTTCACCTTCCCATTGTTGTTTGTTTGTTTGTTGTTTGGGAGATGTTTGTGTGTATGTTCATTGTTTGAGATTTGGTCTCACTCCATAGTCCAGGCTGGCCTGGAACTCTTGCCTCAGTCTTCCAAGTGCTAGGATTCCAAGTATGGGCCAAGACACCCAGATCACCCCCTCAACTTAAACTCTGTCAATTTACAGTCTTAATTGTCCTTTCCTACAACACAGTGCAAGTTCAAGGGATGCAAATATGGATATTTTAGAGTCCTGGTATTCTATCTGCCACAGAAAGGAAGAAGCACATTTTGCAATGAGGGCTGACACAGGCCCATGGTCACAATAAATAAGGGGCACAACAGAAGAAATGTTCATCTCAGGTAACCCCACTCTTGCCTGTGTACCTTAAGCCTTCTGTGTACCACATGTGCTCCTAGTCCTTGTTGACGTCACGCCATGTCCCAGGCATGGTGGTAGTGTCTCATTGTGTGAAACTGAAAGCTTGGTGTCCCTGAGCCAAGAATGAGGCCTAGTGTTCATTTTCTCCATTATTATCTATGCTACTTTTGTGCTGCCAGGGCAAAGTTGGATTACTCAGCCAAAGCCTCCAGAGCCTGAAATGTTTTCTAACATTAAGTTCTTGATCACTTATAGCTCCCCTTGTTTCATCATTTGTCTCTCTCTGAAGCTTTTGAACATGTCAGAGTCTTCTGAATGAAAAAAATTGGGGTTTCATTTATGCTGCTTTGGATATATATATATTGGGGGAAATGGGAAATGTGTCCACTGTATACATGTGGAAGTAGAGGACAACTTACAGGAATCAGTTCTCTCATTCCACCATGTGGGTTCCAAGGATTGAACTCACTCAGGTCCTCAGGTTTGGTGGCAAGTGTCATTACTCACTAAGCCATATTGCTGCCCCTTTCTTGATTTCTGAGACTCTTGCTATGAAGCCCTGGCTTCCTTGGTTCTCTCCAGGTACTTCAGGCTGGCCTCTTCTGACTTATAGCAACCATCCTACCTGAAATTATAGTTGTACAACACCATGGCCATAAAATATGAGGGGTGTGTGTGTGTGTGTGTGTGTGTGTGTGTGTGTGTGTGTGTGTGTGTGCGCGCGCGCGTGTGTGTGTGTGTGTGTGTGTGTGTGTGTGTGTGTGTGTGTGTGTGTGTACAACTCCATACAGATGTATTTGAAGGTGCTGACTGTCACTCAGAGTCACCTTGACACTTTTTCTTTCCTTCTTTCTTTCTTTCTTTCTTTTCTCTCTCTCTCTCTCTCTCTCTCTCTCTCTCTCTCTCTCTCTCTCTCTCT
>CAJQZJ010032362.1:5858911-5886547 GCA_907164525.1 Lophiomys imhausi | reverse complement strand
TCTCTCTCTCTCTCTCTCTCTCTCTCTCTCTCTCTCTCTCTCTCTCTGTCTTCTCACACACCAGAAGAGGGAATCAGTTCACATTACAGATGGTTGTGAATCACCATGTGGTTGCTGGAATTTGAACTCAGGACCTCTAGAAGAGCAGTCAGTACTCTTAACTGCTGAGCCATCTCTCCAGCCCATTTCTTTTATTTATTGTTTTAAACAGGCTTTCTCACTGAAACTGGATCTCACCATTTTGACTAGGCTGTCTTGCTAGCAAGTCCCCAGGATCTGCCAGATTGCCTTCCCCACCCCCCATAACCAGGGCAGGTATTCCAGAAGTGCACTGCCATGCCTAGTTTTTTACATGGATGCTGAGGATCCAGACTCAGGGATCCTCATTCTTATGCAGCAAGCATTTTGGCCACTGAGCCATCCCCAGTACCCAAAATGAGTGTTTGGCTCATACTAATGTTTAGCTGTGAATGTTTTTTAGGACATTTGTGAAGAAAGTATATGTGGTGGGAAAATGTTAAGAGTCATATGTAAAAAAAAGTTAGGGACAGATATGATGTCTTCTACTTTCACTTCTTCTTCACCAGGCTGGGCAAGACATCATGTGGCTGCAGCATTCATTGGGGACCAGATGTTTGTGGAATCAATGGAGGGTGTATGAAAAGCATATCATAAGGATTAAGCCACTGGGCCTCATTGTTTCCCACTTTTCAATATTCTAATGCTGAATATGATCTCACTTCCCAATCTCTAACCCACATCTGGAAATCCAGGACACTAGCATATTAAGTACAGTAGCCACTAACTAAATCTTAAACAACCTCTCTCACTGTTCTCAGCTGGGCAAAAGCCAAACATCTGCAGCTCTAGGGAGTTCTTACCCTCTGTGGGAAAACTGTGGGCCAATGTGTGGCCACTCATTGAGCAAAATTATCGGACGTGTCTTCTGCGTAGTAAAAAATGCTGGCTGCATCTCAATCGGTGAGCATTTTTTCTCCAGGGGCAAAACTGTTGCCTGAAAATCTCCAAAGCAAAAATACCATCTGACTCACTACATACAGAAATTAGTGGTTGTATCCCCCTTGTGGGAAAATTGTCAACCACATCTCCAAACAGAGAAGCCTGCCAGCTGCGCTTCTCCATGGAAGAGACATCAGAAGTAAGCAATGTAAAACCCATGTACGAGTCTGAGTCTGCTCCTTCCTTATCACAAACAAACCTTCACATCCCTCTCCTCTGCCAAGATCCTCAAAGCCAAGGTGATGGTGGCACTGAAACAAGAGGCATTTAAACCAAAGCGGAGAGGTGGGTGTCAAACGATGGTCCGGAAGTGACCTATTCCAGAGATGACACTAAATGTCATCTGGACTCAGCAGGTTGTATTTATATATTTATATGTGTGTATATATGTAAGAATAATAAAGAAAAAGAGGAAGAAGCATAGGCTAAAAGTAGACCAAGTTCAATTTTGGCTGTGCTCCTGACAGTTATGAGGATACCTGTATTGACTAATTAATTCATGGCAAAGAGGCCAAAAGACTTAGGAATGTTGAATGAATTCGTAACTTGCAGTACATAGTAGCTCAAGAAGTAGTTGGCTTTAAGACTGAGGTCATTCAGTCCAGCCTCGATTCCAACTCAATGTCCCATGACAGGGGTGGGTAGAGTCGGGGAGGATGCTTTAAGTATATCCAGGACATGAGCAGTGTGGGTCAGCCTGAGTATAGGAACAGAGCAAGTGAAAGAACACAGTGCGGAGTGGACAGGTGGGCAGGAGTAGGGTCCTGGGCAGCTTGTTCAGTTTTGCTGGTCTGTTCCCTGTTCCATAATGAAAATAGTGATAGTTGCCAGTTCACACATTTGAGAATTAGACCATATGATAGATACATGGTACATAGATAGATGGGTACATAGGTACAAAGATAATAGATACTTAGGTACATAGATCGTAAGGAGCAAGAAATGGTAGTTTGTGTTATATTGACATCTATAAAATGCATACATATACTCTGTTGGTGAAGCTGCCATATATCCATTAAGTATAGGTTGCCAGGATTCCCACCAGGAACATGTCTTCGGGAGAAAGAACAAACCTTATTTCATCTCCTCTGTTCCCTTCTTTTCTTCTTCCATGTTGTTTTCCTGAAATCTGCTTAGAAACTGAGGTTCAACTGATTTCTGATGCCAAGATAAGGTTATCTCTGGGGAAAATTTAGGAAACAGATAACATTTTGCCACATTCCCAGCAAAATGTGACCATCTCTCACACTGAAACAGAAGTGGGTCCCCAGTTCCTTTATTCACCCATGCACAGCTTATAACATAGCAAAAACTCAACTCACAACCATAGCCACATCATGTGTGTGACTGCATAGCATTTGTCTCCTCCAGTCCTATGAGCTGCTGAGTCCATTTACTGTAGCTTGTATGTATTATTGTTTTGGGGCCAGCCACTTGGTATTGGCTAGCCAATTTGGGGGCCCAATCGTAATGACTGAACGAACTATGACTGGCCATCGCAGAGCAGTACAGGATAAAGATAAAAGTACTGACCAGCATTTAGTGAGGCTCTTCTATGTAGCAGCTCATGTGCTAGGCAGTGTGAAGCCCTGTTTGGCAACTGGAAGAACTGAAGCTACAACAATCAATGCAGTCAGTATCTACAGCCAGTCAGTCCCCCATGAGGACAGGTATGGACTGTGTGCAACACATAGCCTGCTGTGCCTCCTTCCTCAACTCCCTCACTTCTCTCCATGATGAGATGTTTTAGTTGGAGTTTCTAAGTCTCAGTGCTAACAAGATTACTGGGAACTGAGACAAATGGGAAATGTCTCATGGAGCTCTCAACTATGAGGGGGCCAGTCAGAAGCCAGGAGCTACAGAGTGAGACCGTAATCTCAAGCAGATGATAGATAAGGACTAGATTGTGGATGTTGCATGTGGTGGTTCTAATACCGCCATGCCCACTACTCTTTTTGCAAACAGTATGTTGAAGAAATTAGTCTTTGTTTTCTGCAAGAGGAATAGGAGGGAGGAGGAGGGAGAGGAGGTGGCAACAGCAGTAACAACAGCCGCGACGGCAGCAACACCCAGGGCCTTCAGGATGCCTCCCTGGGACAGCGAACCACTCTCTCCTGGTCTAATGCATCTCCTAATTCTCTAGTTCTATTCTCATTGCTAAAGTGTTTTTGTTCTTTTAAATTGTTTTGTAGACATTAGTGTTTGAATTTGGCTCCAGTTTGACTCAGCAAGGTTTGAAAAGGAACTTCTGTACTCGGTCTCTCTGGGCAATGGGCCTTCTACCCATGTAAGTGAGTGAACAAGCAGGAAATAAACTGCCTTGGAGACCAGCTAACCCAGCAACCTCAGGCCAGGCTATGGCTCTGCCTCAGATTCTCATGTAAACGTTTACTAGGTTGGACCATAAGCAACTGCCATTTTTTTTAAATTTATTCTTCTCTTACACATTACATCCCAACCACAGTTTCTCCTCCCTCCACTCCTCCCAGTTCCCTGACACACACCTTCTCTCTCCCCCCAGATCCACTCCTCCTCCATTTCCCTTCAGAAAAAGAGCCAGCCTCCCAGGGATATCAACTGAACACAGCACAACAAGCTACAATAAGATTAGGTGCAAACCTACATATCAAGGCTGGACAAAGTAACCCAATAGGAGGAAAAGGGTCCCAAGAGCAGTCAAAAAAAGTCAAAGACATCCCCACTCCCACTATTAGGAGTCCCCCAAGAACACAAACCACACAACCATAATGTATATGCAGAGGACTTAGCTCAGACAGGCTCTGTGAATGCCATTTCAGTCTCTGTGGGCTCCTATGAGCCCTTTGTCCTGCTTAACTGATTCTAGGAACCATCTTCTCATGGTGTCCCTTGTACTGCAGGTACAATTGAAATGTTTATATCTGAATACCATCAGCAAATGTATATGTTTGACACAAGCTAAGAACCCAAAAGTTAAAGAATTTATTAATTAATCTGGCTTTGCACCCGGTCAAGCAACAAACATTTATTGAGTATTTGTCAGGCTATTGGTATAAGGAAAACTACAACCAAACCCTTGCTTCAAATGTCTCACATTCTAGCTAAAGAGAGAAAACAAACTCATAAATTATTAAATTGTAATCTAAAAAAGTATGCATTTGTTGTAAGTGAGTGTTCGCCAATAGAAAATGTGGTAATGGCTTCTGAGAAAAGATCCTTAGGTGTGAAATGTATGGTGATGGTTTGTGAAGAAGAATGTGAATCAATGAAGAACAGAAGATCAGGCATTGTGTAGAAAAGGAAAATGCCAAGCCGGGCGGTGGTGGCACACGCCTTTAACCCCAGCACTTGGGAGGCAAGGGCAGGCGAATCTCTGTGAGTTGGAGGCCTAGTATATAATGTTCCTGAAGGACCTTGTAGTCACCATTTATATATAAGGACATCTGGGACACCTAAGTCCCCCAAGCAAAGGACAACCTGACCTTTGACCTAAGACAATCTGGGGCTTTGCTACACCACAAGAAAAATGAAAACACATGTCTATGCAAAAAGCTGTACATGAATATTCACAGTTCCATTATTTGTCAGTGGGAACAGCTCAGATGTTTACCAACTGATCAATGTGTCAACAGAGTACTGCAAGTACACACAGTGATCTGTCCATGCAAAGAACATGCTATAGCTTGATGAACTTTGAAAACAGTATGGTATATTAAGTCTTGACACCAATGACCTATGTTGTATGGTTGCATTCATATGAAATTGCCAGAATAAGAACCCAGAAAGCAGATTGATGTTTGCCTAGAGTTACAGGAATGGGAAATAAAAGATTTTGTCCTGATGTTTTGGTTAGTTTTGTGAGGGAGTTGGTAGAAACATCTGAATTTAGATTGTGGTATGATTGCATAAGTACATCGTGATACATAAAACTGCTGAGTTTTGCACTGTGAGTATTTTAGAGTAATATACAGTACATATTTTAGAAAAAAACTGAAAAATATTTAAGCATATAAAATGACTCCAAGAGCTGGGAACAGCAAGTGGTACTTGCCTAACACACATAAGACTCTGGGTTGGTTCCATAATGGCACAATGAATTGAAAGAAAGAAAGAAGGAAGGAAGGAAGGAAGGAAGGAAGGAAGGAAGGAAGGAAGGAAGGAATGACAGAAGGAAAGAGGAAGGAATGACAGAAGGAAAGAAGGAAGGAAGGAAAGAAAGAAAGAGAAAAATGGAGTAAGGAAAGAAAGAAAGGAAATAGAGAAGAGAGGGAAAGAATGGAAGGGATGAGAAAGAAGAGTAATGGGGAGAAAAGAGGAGAGGTGAACCCAAAAAAAAAAGAATTCTAAGCTGTCTCCCAGTATGGTCATGCACATCACATCCAGAGGTGGGGGGAAATGTGATCCATATCTGGGGCTTCAAACAGGCAGTGTCCCAGCAAGCAGAGTGAGACAGGTCCCTTGCCAATCCCTTAAAAAAAAAAAAAAAAAACAGTAATCCACCAGTATTTTCTGTTTTCAGGGAGCTGACACTGTTGGCAACTTCTTTGTATTCTACAGACACACGCCCTACTTAGAAAGTTCACTGTTAGCTCTCCAGCTGGCCCAAACTTCAGAGTCTATTCACAAGCCTGTGTTATAGCCATCACGTTTTGCTTTTATCTTTCCTCTATTCTACAGTTTTTGAAGAGCCAGAAGATCCAAGCAACAGATCATTTTTCTCTGAAATTATCTCTTCAATTTCTGATGTGAAGTTCAGCCACAGTGGGAGGTATATCATGACCAGGGATTATCTGACCGTGAAAGTTTGGGATCTCAACATGGAAAATCGTCCCATCGAGACATACCAGGTACAGACCACCCAGCCCTCGGTATCCAGCACACCTCCTTTCTGGGCTTTTGCGTAAGCCTCTGCCTACAAATATTTACAGTGCAGACAGATAGAAGGCTGCTCATAGTGATGTGTTTCATAAAATACTACAGGCTGCAAGTGCCATGTAATTTAAGATAAGGATGCACATGGACCAGTTGTGTGTAGTTATACCCTGGAAATGTTACATGGGGTGTGTACCATAGCTAGAGTGAGCAAGACGAGCTGGCCCTGCTCCCATAAAGCTCCCTAGTGAAGAAGCTGACTGATAAACAAAAAACTGACTGTATTTGTGCAAGGTATGGTGCTGAGACCAGGGGAGCCCAAGACAGGGGAAACTTTGCTGTATAAGGAAGGTGAAGAATAAACTGTCAGGAACTCATTAGAAAAAGCATGTGCTTAGAAAAATACCATGGGCCAAAGACCTGAAGTAAAGAGGACCATGGGTTGAGAAAGTTTACCTTGGTTGTGATTGAGAGGGCAGAAAATTCAGCCTGAAGATAAAAGCAGGGTGGGGTCTTGCAAATTCTGGTACTGTGAGCTTTACTTGTTGCTGTCTGGGTACAATGGAGATCTGTAGAAATGTCTACAAGGAAATGCCATTGAAAGCAATGGGTTTCACCTTATAGTGTGACAAGCAGACTACAGGAAAGGGGGTGAGGTTGATGTGGGCTGAATGATGGTAGGATGATAAAGGATGGGGAAGATGGAGGGCCAGTGATATCTGCTTGCTTACTGCGTGTGGAAGAGTGAAAAAAATCAAGGACTGTATAAGAAGTTCTTGCCTTAAGCTCTGGGTAGAGGGCGGAGAAACACTGATGGAGGGAACAAAGGAGAAGGCATTGTTTCAGGGCCTTTTTATTGAAAGAGCTTATCCAGATGTGAAGGTAGAAAGGATATTAAAGGACCATGAAAGGGACAAGAAAAAGATCAATCAAGGGACAGAAATATCTGCTCTTATTTTAATATATCTTTAATTAGATAAGAAAGAAATGAGGCAGAGAAAGGGGAACCTAGGCAGACAGATTTGATTTATATTGTTTTACTTGAGATACATTCACATATCACAGAATTCATTCACTTTAGAGTATGTAACTCCCTGAGCTTTAGTATATTCACAGAGCTGTAGATCCATTACCAACTCCAGAACAATTTGTCACTGTAATTTTAAAAGGGCATCTTGGGTTGCATTGGGAAGGAAAAACTATATATAAAAGAGACATGTGAATAGATAGAAAGAAAGGATTTTAAAGTTATTACAAAATGTCTTAGTTAGGATTTCTATTGCTGTAATAAAACACCATAACCAAAAAAGCAAACTGGGGAGAAAAGGATTTACTTGGCTTAGACTTCCATATTGTTGTTCATTATTGAAGGAAGCTAGAACAGTAACTCAAACAGGACAGGATCCTGGAGGCAGGAGCTGATGTATAAGCCATGGAGGGGTGCTGCTTACTGGCTTGCTTCCCCTGGCTTGCTTAGCCTGCTCCCTTTAGAATCTAGGATCACAAGCCCAGGAATGGCAGCACCCACAATGGGCTGGGCCCTCCCATTCAATTACTAATTGAGAAAATGCCTTATAGCTGGATCTCATGGAGGCATTTCGTCAACTGGGGCTCTTGCTCTCTGATGACTCTGGCTTGTGTCAAGTTGACACAAAACCAGCCAGTACAGGCAATAACGCAATCTTTGGCAAATGGGTGATAGCAGCTTTAATGAAGACATCAGCAATAGAGGTGCCCAGATACCTGATGTAATTTTCAACTAAAATCATTAGGGACTCATGTGTGTTGTAAGAAGAGAAATGCTGAGAGATATGCTGTGATTTAACGTCTTTAACAACTAGAGAAGTGGAGTTGCCTTTTTATTTAGATGAGGAGATTGAGAATTTTGTTTTTAAACAGGTTAATCTAATAAAACATAAACAGGGATGGGAGGTAGACATAGTACAGAGTAGCCCTTCAAAGCCAAAGAACTAGAAGAAGCCATTGGTGGTGAGAATATTTAAAGAGACTAGGACCTGCCCTTGGGGTCTAGTATTTTTAAGCTGAGAACAGGAAGATAACTTGGTAGAGGAGATTGAGGGGAAAGGGCCTGAGAGGTATAAGTAAAACTCAGGAATGTTCTGGAGACTGAACATTTTTTAAAAACAATTTTGGCATTGAGCACTGGGCTTAAACATGCCGAGGTTGCCAGTACCCTAACAGAAGAGTATGTGGAATAGGGTCACTGAGTTATCTGGTCAGAAGACACTCAAGAGATTGTGAAGAGAGGGTGTGAGCATAGCATCCAGGTATGAAAACAGAGAATGAACTGGTAGGTGGAATGTGGTTACAAGCAGAAGGAAGTTATAGTGTTTTGGGGGGTGACAGGAATAAACAGTGAACAGACAACTGAGGGAGCTGAGTCCTCAAGGACACCAAGAAGGGGAGTGGAGAAAAATGAAAAGCTGGCCTAAGGGAGATGGGTAGTTCATCTATTAAAGGAAGGAGAGTCGGTGCATAGCTCAGATGCAGGCTGACAAATTCCGTGCTGGGGGCACCTAGATGTTTTCTTACTTCTATTTTTCTCAGTAAAATGAGAAAAGAAAAGTCATCTGCTGAATAAGGAGAAAAATCTTTAAAATGTCCATTTAACAAAGAGAGGTCCCATAAGGTCACTCATGGGTCAGCTCGAGGTCTATATTGTTCATTTAAAACCTTAGGACCCCCTACATACCTATTAAAACTGTTGCATTCTTTAAAAAAAAAAAAAAAAAAAAAAAACCTTAGGACCTTGACAGGAGCCGGGAGTGTAACTTTGTTGGTAAAGTACTTGCCTAGCTTGCAGAAACTCCTTGGTTCATTCCCCAGGAATGTATAACCTGGGCACAGTAGTACACATCTATAATCCCAGCACTCAGGAAGCTGAGGGAGGAGGATCAGGACATCCTCAGCCTAGGATACATGAGAACTTGTCTCATGTATTAATAAATAAAGTAAGGCCTATATGATGGTGTCGGCCAGCCACACTCACCTTCTTGGCACCGGTGACATACAGGAGGATTTAACCAGTGATGCAGTTTTGTTGAGGGGGTATAAGGGAAAGAGAGATGTTTGCTGAGCATGCACAATTGTGAGGCCCGACTGCCAAACCTAAGGGAGCTGAGAAAGAACAAAGCACTTGGGTCAATGGCCTTGAAGAACTGGTGGAATCAAGATACTATGAAGTTAAAAAAAAAAAAAAAAAAGGAAGTAGCAATAGAAGGGTAGTTACACAGAAGATACTGTGGTGGTCATGTGAGAGTGGGGGCAGGGAGGAGAAATCATTGGCTGTGATAGACCTAGTAGTTAATTAACCAGGTTTTTTTGTTTTGTTTTGTTTTGTTTTTTAGTCACTGAGAATGATGAATGGAAGAGAGAGGGAGGCATTCAAGTAGCCTCAAGGAATGACATTGCTTTTGATGATATAAGACGAGTGTATAGCAACAAGTTGAGTTTCAATGTGTGACATCAAAGCAACTGAGAACAAGACAGAAACAGTGCTCATGAGCAACAGGGCAGTCCATTTTAGCACAGGGACTTGGGAGCAAAATCCCATATCGTCCCCTGGAGTGTGGTAAGGAGTAGCAATGTCTTCAGAGACTCAAGAACAGGAAGGAGAGGGAGTTTGTAGACGCTGGAGTCTCTGAAGGCTGATGGAGTTCCACAGTATATCACAATGGAGCTTAAGAACTTCCTAACAGGTATCAAGATCAGTGTCAGATCCTGTTGAGGGACAGCAGTTTTTAAAGTTACACAAAGGTAGCTACAAAACAAGAGCCCAGTTCGTCTTTCAGGAGATGATCTTGAACAGTTTACTACTTGAACATTGTGTTTGACCGTACTGTATTACAGTTTCACAGAATGTTGGGCACTGGCCTGATATCTTAGTGAGAGTAGAGCACACTCTTTCTTTAAGGTAACTGCCTTTTCCTCATTCTTACTCTTATCAAATAGCATTGCTTCCATCTCTTCATGTGAAATACTTTGTAATCCCTGGCACCTACAATGAATTAGAAAAGACCTTGTTCCCTCTCTTGAGAAATGAAGGGAGCAGTCTAAAGAATGGTACACATGCTTGCATGGAGTTCCTGAGATGCTGGATGTGAAATATTTTGGAAGACACTCAGAATTTTACAGCAAGTGTATATTTGCTGCTCTTGTCTTCTTTTGGGGTGACTGCTATCTTCCTGTGATGAGGATAAGGAGAACTTTGAAGAGGTGCTGGATGGGGGCGGGTCTTCTGAGTTGGTGTGGGGAACTGCTCTTGGCTTCCCCTGGCTTGAGCTCATTGTTGTCTTGGATGGTAGGTCCCTGTACAGGATGCTCATGTTTGGTTAGGAAACTGGTGTTTCTCTAAGAGTTATAGTTGAATTGTCAATATATTGTGTTTTTCCCTTTTAGACCCAAAGAGATGTTTATAGGCTCCAGAAACCTCAGTCTCAGATATGTACACATTTGTGTTGTTTAAAATAATTATATGATTGTTTCCAGAAAAGATAACAATATTACCAAAAAAACTTTGTCTATTATGTGAAACTTGTAAGGGAGAAATAAAATACCAATTAGAGCAAAAAAAAGAAAAAGAACCAGGATTCAGGGCCAATAGGTAGTGTGAATGTTGTGTTACCCAGCTAGTTCAAAGAGCATACCCTATGAACAAGAGTTGTATACTCCAGTAAATCCTACACTTCAAGGCTCCGCTCAGAAGTCCCTACCCCGCACTAGCTCTTAGCCCTAGGTATGTGGCTCAGCATAAAACTAGTATCTTTTTCCAGCTGCAGAAGATAAACCATGTAGCTTCTTCATATGCCGCAGTACAAAACAGAAGGCCATGTGACTTGAACCTGAGTGTGGGTGGGTATTGCAGTAGGCAGTCATCCAAGGAGTCTTGACTAGAAAAGAAAAGACTAAGGACACTTGGTGGCAAGGACAATTACTACTTTTATTTTAGGAAATGGCTTTTAGAACAAATCTAGTTTTAGACCATAGGTCTTGCTTCTGGAGCTGTGTTCAGCTGGTGCCAGACTTGGAAATCAGATGCAGAGAACACTAAGAAATAGGTGGCTCAGCACATATATTGAAATGAAGTACCACATTTTATTTTAACTTAGAATAGTGTGCCTCAGAGCCTCTTAAATTTAAAAACCATATCAAAGATGGTAATATACTATCTAAAATTTATAAACTCTCATTGAGTATCTAGAAGGGTCTTGGCAAAAAGGACTTTAGATAGGAACATTTTTCATGAGCAGCAAGGCATCCACCTACACATCCTTGGCCCACGGATGGAGAATAGAGATTCCCCAGCATCCTGTAGGGCAGTGATTCTCAACCTTCCTAATGCTGTGGCCCTTTAATAAGGTACCTCGTGTTGTGGTGACCCCCCAACCATAAAAATTTTTTGTTGTTACTTCATAACTGTAATTTTCTACTATTATGAATTATAATATAAATCTGTGTTTTCTGATGGTCTTAGGCGATCTCTGTGAAAGGGTCATGTCCCCCGGGTTTAGAACCACTGACCCAGAATGTTGCTGGAGCAGCAGCTCTTCAGAGGAAAGAGCAGGCAAAGAGTACTAGGTGCTGGACAGTGGACACAAATGGACAGTGCTCTCACTATGCATTCTTACGCATCCACCAACAAAGCCCAGGCATGTTTCTGTGACTGTAGACTTCTGTATCATTAACTGTTTCCAAACTTCCCTATAGGATAGAGGTGGGCCACCTACATTCAACAGGCCGAATCCACCCACTCATCCTGATTTTTATAAATAGCTGCCTTTGGCTGCTTTCATGCCACATGGGGACAGTTGAGTATCTAGAACAGAGATCGCTGTATCACCAGGAGCCTAAATGCTTACTATAGATTGAGTGTCCATAACCGAAAAAGCTTGAAAGCCCAAAACTTTGTGAATACCAACGTAAGGCCATAGAGGATGTAATTTAGTTCGCCTTCATATATGTATATATT
Source organism: Lophiomys imhausi (assembly GCA_907164525.1). Classification (NCBI taxonomy): domain Eukaryota; kingdom Metazoa; phylum Chordata; class Mammalia; order Rodentia; family Muridae; genus Lophiomys; species Lophiomys imhausi. The sequence goes on along the minus strand of CAJQZJ010032362.1, from coordinate 5,874,687 downwards.
TTAGGAAGCTTCTACTGCATTAGGCTTCCATACTACCCCTCAAAGGACCCTTAATTTTAGCACTTTCTCCTCATATTTCCTCTCTTGTTCCCATCTTCCCTCCCCTCTCCCCTTCCCTACTTGATCCTCTTGTTCCAGTCACTTCCCCAAACCATCTGTAACTATCTGTTATTTCCCTCTGCTGTCCCCCTCCCTACCCCACCCTAGTCCCTTACTCTATACCTAACCTCTGTGGTCCTACAGACTGTAGCTTGCTTATCATTGATTTAACAGCTAACATCCACATATAAGCAATACATACTATATTTTTCTTTCTGAATCTGGGTTACCTCACTCAGGCTTTTTTTTTTTCCTAGTTCCATCTATTTAACTACAACAAATTTCATGATTTCACTTTTTTAATAGCTGAGTTATACTCAATTGTGTAAATGTGCTACAGTTTCTTTATTCATTCTTCTGTTGAGGGACATGTAGGTTGTTTTCAATTTCTGACTATTATGAATAGAGCATCAATGAACATGATTGAGCAAGTGTCTCTGTAGGAGAAAGCATCCTTTAAATATATACCGAAGAGTGCTATAGCTGGATCCTGAGGTAGATCAATTCTGATCTTCCTGAAGAACCTCCACACTGATTTCCACAGTGGTTGTACCAGTTCTAAGTCCCACCAGCACTGGAGGAGTATTCCCCTTACTCAACTTCCTCGCCAGTTTGAACTGTCATTTGTTTTATTGATCTCAGCTGTTTGATAGGTGTAAGATGAAATCTCAAAATAGTTTGCATTTGCATATCCCTGATGACTAAGGGGGCTGAGCATTTCCTTTTAAGTGTTTCTCGGCCATTTGCACTTCCTCCTTTGAGAATTTCCTGTTAAGATCTGTACCCCATTTTTAAATTAGGTTCTCTTGATAACTAGTTTTTAAGGTTCTTTCTGAATATTAGCCGTCTATCAGATGTATAGTTGGTAAAAACCATTTCTCAATTGGAAGGCTGCTGCTTTGTCCCAATGATGGTAAATTCTTTTCCTGTGCCAATGCATTCAGGGTGTCTCCCACTTTCTCTCCTATGAGGTTCAGTGTATCTGCTTTTATGTTGATATCCTCAATCCATTTTAGAGTTGAGTTTTGTGCAGAGTGATAAGTATAGATCTATTTGGACTCTTCTATATGCAGCCATCTAGTTTGAGTAGCACAATTTTTTGAAGATGCTGCCTTTTTTCCAATGTTTATTTCTGCCTTCTTTATTTAAAAAATCATGTGACTATAGGTTTGTGGATTTGTATTGCTCTTCAATTCAATTCCATTGATCAACGTCTCTGCTTTTCTGTCAATATCATGGTCTGTTTATTACTATAGCTCTGTTGTACATTTGAGATTCCAGATAGTGAGACTTCTAGCAGTTCTTTTTTTTAACATTTATTTATTTCTTCAAGTTACATCTCAGTTATAGTCCCCTCCCTCCTACCCTTTTCCCCCTCACCCTCCTATCTGCTTTTTTTTTTTTTAAATTTAAGGTGTATCTTTTTTCTCCCCAACAGTTCCCCCTTTTAGTCCAATAAAAGGCTCTTTTTTCTTATAACAATAAATACAGTACAAAACAATCAGAACAATTAGGCCACAATTATGAAAATTATAAGGTATAACATACATTCTCAATGTCCAGTCCATACGTATTTGGCAACTGATATTAATATTCTATTATCTATCTCGATGAGTTTAAAGTTCTATACCTAACTCAGTTTCTATCCTAACCTATTCATTACCAAATTAAAAACATCTTCTTAGATCTAGAACATCCTTTTAATTCCTAAACAACTTAAAATTTAACTGTGAGACTATAACTATCGAGTCTTCAACCACAACAGAGACCTAAGAAGGATAAATAAATCTGAATAAACAGGAAGTGCAGCGCTAACAGCTTCCAAAACTAAGAAATGACAGACAACTGGCTCCCTGGACAGTCCCCAATTTCTCTTAATACATTGGAACATCTATCTTCAGCCTTTTGGTCCAGACATTAATTGTAAAGCAGGAATTATGAAGAACTTGCCTACCCTGTCTTGACAGAGCTAGGCTGTCGACTTACCTCCAAGAGTTCTTTTATTGTTCAGAATTGCTTTAACTATCTTGAATTTTTTTGTGTTTCTATATGAAGCTGAAAATTGTCTTTTCAAGATCTGTGAAGAGTTATGTTGGAATTTTGATGTGGATTACATTGAATCTATATATTGCTTTTAGCAGAATGGCTGGGTTTTGTTTTTTGTTTTTTCTATATTAATTCTACTGATCCATGAGCATTGGAGAACTTTACATTTTCAGATATCTTCAGTTTCTTTTTTCAGTGTCTCAAGTCCTTTACCAAACTTTTTTTTATTATAATGTTTATTTATCCACCAAACTTTTGATTGGTTATAGATACCCTCAAATATTTAAATTTTTTTGAGGCTATTGTGAAGAGTATTATTTCCCTGATTTCTTTCTCAGTCCATTTCATCATTTGTATGTAAAAATGCTACTGATTTTTGAGCTAATTTTATATCCTGCCACTTTGCTGAAAATATTTATCACTGTAGGAGTTCAACATACTATCATATCATCTGGAAGTAAACATACTTTGATTTCTTCCTTCTAATTTGTCTCCCTTTGATCTCTTGTCTTATTGCTCTAGCTAAGACTTCGAGTACTATATTGAATAGATATGGAGAAAGTGGACAACCAATTTTTAAAATGTTTTTATTGTTTTATTTTTGTGAATTTCACACCAGGTACCCTGTAAGAATTCATCTCCCACCTTTCTCCAGACCCTGAACAACCTTTTTCTGTTTCTGATTTTAGTAGGATTATTTCCAGTTTCTCTGCATTTAAGTTGATGTTGGCTAAAGCCTTGCTGTATATTGCCTTTATTATGTTGAGGGATGTCCCTTGTATCCCTAATCTCTCCACAGCTTTTATCCTGAAGGATTGTTGGATTTTTTCACAGTCCTTTTTCTGCATCTAATGAGAGGTTTGTCTTTCAGTTTGTTTATCTGGTGGATTACATTTATCAATTTACTTATGTGGAAACATTTTTTGCATCTCTGAGATGAAGCCTACTTGATCATGGTGATGATCTTTTTGAAGTGTTCTTAAATTCAGTTTGCAAGTATTTTTTGAAAATATTTACATCTATGTTCATAAGGGAAATTGATCTGTAATTCTCCTTGTTGGGTCTTTATGTGCTTTGAGTATCAGGGTAACTGAGATCTCATAAAATGAACTGGGCAATATTCCTTCTGTTTCTATTTTGTGGAATAATTTGAGGAGTATTGGAATTAATTCTTCTTTGAAAGTCTGGTAGAATCCTTCATTAAAACTATTTGGCCCTGGGCTGTCTTTGGTTGGAAGACTTTTCATGTCTGCTTCCATTTCACTATGGGTTATAGGTCTGTTTAAATTGTTTATATGATCTTGATTTAATTTGGGTAGATGTTATGTATCGAGAAAATTATCCATTTCTTTTAGATTTTCCAATTTGGTGGATTACAGGCTTTTTAAGTATGTGCTACATGATTCTCTGGATTTCCTCAATGCCCATTGATAACATTCTACTTTTCATTTCTAATTTTGTTAATTCTAAATTTGTTAATTCAGATATTTTCTGTCTGCCCTTTAGCTAATTTGGCTAATAATTTGGTTGGGCTTACTGATTTTATCAAAGAACCAACTTTTTGTCTCATTGTTTGTTTGTTTCTATTTTATTGATTTCTGCCCTGAGTTTGGTTAATTCTTGCCATCTGCTTCTTTAGGTGTGATTTCTTCTTTTTGTTCTAGAGCTTTCAGGTGAGCTGTTGGTGTGAGATCTCCCTAATATTTTTATGCAGGCACTTAGAACCTTGAACTTGCCTCTTAAAACTGCCTTCATGATATCCTGTAAGTTTGGGTATATTGTGTTTTTCATTTTCATTCAATTTGTAAAAGTTTTAAATTTCTTCCTTAATTGTCTTGACCCATTTTTCATTCAGTGTAGTGAGTTGTTCCATTTCTATGAGCTTGTAGGCTTTATGTTGTTGTTGATATACATCTTCAATCCATAGTTGTCAGACAGGATACAGGGTGTTACTTCAATTTTCTTTTATCTGTTGAGACTTTGTATCCAAATATGTGGTCAGTTTTAGAGAAAGTTCCATGAGGTGGCTGGGAAGAAGGTGTATTCTTTTGTGTTTGGGTGGAACGTTCTATAGATATCTGTTAGGTCCATTTGGTTTATGATGTAAGCCAGCTCCATATTTCTCTGTTTATTCTTTGTCTGGATGACCTGCATATTGGGGACAGTGAGGTAAAGTCACCTGCTATCAGGCTGTGAAGATCAATATGTGATTTAAGCTGTAATAATGTTTCTTTTATGAACTTGGGTGTCATTGTTTGGGGCATAGATATTAAGAATTGCAGTGTCCTCTTGGTGAATTTTTCCTTTGATGAGTATGTAGTGTCCTTCCCTATCTCTTCTGATTAGTTTTGGCTTGAAATCTATTTTGTCAGATATTAAAGCAACTACACCCACTTGCTTCTTAAGTCCACTTGCTTTGACTGTCTTTTTTCCATCCTTTTACCCTGAGGTGATGTCTAACCCAAGGTCATCCTAGATGTTAAAGTATATTTCTTGGATGCAGCAGGATGGGTCCTATTAGTTAGTTTACCTCACCCTCCTCTCCTTCAAATCCAACCCTCCCCCCCCATTCTCATCCCTAGCTTTGTAGCAAATCATCTGCTGCAGCCTACCCTTCCTCTCACCCCCCACCTCCAGGGATCAAGCAGACCTCCTCCTACAACCTCCTCACACCATCCGTTTGTCCCAGCCCATTAGCCCCAGTAAAATTCCCTTGGAACCCACAGGCCACACCTCCTAGGGAAACAGGTAGACTAACTGCAGATCTTCACCTCTCTTCTCTCCTCCAAATATAATCTACCAGACAGACTCATACCAGTTCCATTCTGTTAGTCTGGGTCTTTTTATTGGATGAATTGAGACCATGGATGCTGAGAGTTATCACTGAGTAGTCATTGGTTACTGTTTATTTTTGTTGTGGTAGTGTAGTATTTTCCCTCTTCTTTTGGTTTGATGATCTGGAATTATTTATTCCTTTTCTTTTGTGGGGTTAACTTGAAGAGGGTTTCCTTCTAGCACCATGTATAATACTGAATATGTAGACAGATACTACTTAAATTCGTTTTATTATGGAATGTCTTTCTCCATCTATGGTGATTGAAAGTGTTGCTGGGTATAGTAGTCTAGACTGGCAATGGTGTTCTCTTAAGCATCTGTAGAACATCTATCCAGGTACTTCTAGCTTTTAGAGTCTCTGTTGAGAAGTGAGGTGTAATTCTAATAGGTCTGCTTTTGCCTGTTACTTCATCATTTTCCCTTGCAGCTTTTAATATTCTTTCTTTGTTCTATATGTTTAGTGTTTGATTATTATGTACAAATGGTAATTTTCTGGCTCAGTCTGTTTGGTATTCTACCTTGATAATGCACCTTCTTTAGGTTGAGGACATTTTCTTCTATGGTTTTATTGAAAATAGTTTCTGTGCTATTGACCAGGGTTTCTTCTCCTTCCTTTATTCCTATTGTTCATAGATTTTTGTCTTTTCATAGAGTTTTGTCTTTGCACAGTGTCCTAGATTCCCTAGATGTTTTGTGCCTGGAGTTTCTTAGATTTAACATTTCCATTGACTGGGGTATCCATTCCTTTTATCATGTCTTCAGTACATGAGATTTTCTCTTTCATCTCTTGTATTCTATTGATGAGGCTTGCCTCTTAGGTTCCTGTTTGAGTTCCTAAATCTTTCATTTCCAGATTTCCCTCATTTTGGATTTTTTATTCTATTTCTGCTTTCAGGTCTGGAACTGTTTTATTTATTTCCTTCCAGTGTTTGTGTTTTCATAGATTTCTTCAAGGGATTTATTCACTTCTCCTTTAAGGACCACTGGCATATTCACAAAGACTATTTTATCTTGTGATTCAGCTATGCTGCATTTCTCAGGGACTGCTATACTACTGTAGTAGAGTTGCAGGGTTCTCTGGAGACATATTGTCCTGGGTGTTATTATTTTTCTCACCAGAATCTGGGTTTAGGATGATTGCAATTCTAGGTACTGATATCTGGTCCTGTCTTTAGTGGGTGAGTATTTTGTTCCTTGATTTCTGTTGCCCTCTCTGGTTCTTAGGAGAGTGTCATGGCTGTGTGTTGCCTGGTAGGGAATGCTCCTGGGATCCTACCACATGTGGCCACTGTGGTTTCCAGTACAAAGTGTGGTTTATGCATTGGTAGCTGGCACTTAGGAATGGAAATGGACTAGAAGGGGTGTTGAGAGGGTCCACAGGAGGGAAGAAAGCAGGGTGTTTCACCAGGGTCTGCATTCTGCTGCAAAGCTGGTATGAGCCTGGGGGTTTGGATTTGGAGGAGAGAGCTTAGGCTACCTGTTTCCATGGGAGGTGTGGCCTGTGGGTTCCCAGGAAATTTTGCTGGAGTTTAATGAGCTGGGACAAAGGGGTAGGGGTGGAGAGGCTGTAGTAAGAGGTCTGCTTGATCTTCTGAAAATGGGGGCTGAGAGTAAAGGGAGGCTGCAGCAGATGACTTGCTACAGAGTTGGGTAAGAGACCATGGGGGTTGGATTTGGAGGAGAGGAGGGTGAAGTAAAGATCTGCAGTTACCATATCTGCTTTTCTGCCTGATTAATTTGAATATGAAGGTATAATATTAAGGTAGCAACATCTGCTTGCTTCCAGGTTTGGAAGCTTGCTTCCTTTGTTTGGAAAACTTTTTTCTATACTTTCTTTTTAGATTTGTGCCTATCTTTGAAGCTGTGTTTCTTGTAGACAGAAAGGTTGATTCAGTTTCCTAATCCATTTGGCCAACCTGTGTCTTTTACTTGAAATGTTAAGACCATTAATAATTAAAGTTATTATTGAAACGTATGTGTTGATTATAGTTATTTTGGGTTTGTTTGGGTTTAGGGTGTGTATGTGTCTGCGTTTGTTGTTTGTGTTCCTAAGGTTCATGTTTCAGCAATTACAGCTTTGTTTGCTTTCTAGAGTCTCTTGGCTATGCTTGCTCCAGTATTCTTCATAGTGCTGGTTTAGTGGGCATGAATTCTTCTAGTCTATTTGTACCGTGGGAAATTTTCCTCTCTCTTCTCTCTCTCTCTCTCTCTCTCTCTCTCTCTCTCTCTCTCTCTCTCTCACACACACACACACACACACACACACACACAACTATGTCTGATAGTTTAGGTGGGTTCAGCAGTCTAGATTAGCATCTATGATCTTTTATAATTTGGAGTGCATTGCTCTGGGCTCTTCTGGCTTTTAAAGATTCCATTAGCTATTGTTCTGACAGATTTTCTTTTACATATGATTTGTGAATTTTTTTCTCATCAACTTTTATTGTTCTTTCTTTGTTCTATATGCATAGTGTTTTATCTATGATATGCCATGGGGAGTTCTCTTCTAGTCTGTTTGTTGTTCAGTGTTCCCTGCATCAGCATAGGTTATGTCTTTCCTTAGGGGAGATCTTTTTTCTATAATTGAAGATCTGGTCTATGCCATTGGCCTGGGATTCCCCCTCATCTATGCCTATAGCTCAAAGATTTGGTCTTTTTGTGGTAGTCCACAGGTTCAGCATAGTGCTTTCCCTATGTTATTTTTAATTTTTCCTGATTTGTTTGTGTGGTCTAATTTCTCTACTATTTGAGACCCGATATTTTGTCATCTCTAAGTTTTCTAATTGAGGTACTGGATTTCTCAACTCTTATCTACATTTCAGCCTGCATTTTCAATGTTTCTATTTCATTAATGGACTGTTTTCATATCCAGGGCCTCGCCTGTCTCCTCGGAAGAGACTTCAGCAGGCCCCTCCTGCCCAGCCATCTTATACTCAGAAGAGGGATCAGGGCTCCTCTTGGACTCCAGTTTTCCACTCCACCCCTCTGAGGTGCTCTAAATCCTATCAGCATTGCCCCAGACCCCATCCTGAGTTTGGCGCTCTTGCCTGGACCCAAGCCATCCACCAGTGAAGTAGAAACGCGCCCCCTTGCCCTTGGTCATTTGTTCTTACGCTTCATTGGAACACAGCAGACTTGGTGTTCCTTTCTGCGAAGTTCTCCTTTGCCTTGTTCCGAATCTGCTTACTCACCACGTGTCTGCCATACTCCTTCCCGGACCTGTACCTGTGGCCCTTTGCATATGCTCTTCCCTGTGGCTGGAAAGCCTTTATCCCAGATGTGGTCCAGACTTATTTGCTCTCCGTAGGCTCCTGAGGTCATGTAGCCTTGAGTCCTCACTCTACAAAATTAATGGCCCTCATCTGTCAGAGCCCTTTCCCACCCTTTCATATTCTGTGACGTTAGCACTCTTTGAAACCTCTCATGTATTTACTCCATGGTATGCACGCTTCCCCAGTGCTCTTCCTCAGGTAAGGAGCAGGATTTTAATGAACAGTCGTGTATCAAAAGTCTAAATGAACACTAGCCTCTAACACCTGATGACCCTAATTCAATCCCCAGAGCTCATATAAGTGGAAAGGAAAAACCAAAGAGAAATCCACAAAGTTGTCCTCTGCCCTCCACATGTTTGCATACCTGCACACACACAGAGAGAGAGAAAGAGAGAGAGAGAGTCATACAGTTGCACATAATAATAATAATAATAATAAGCCGGGCGTTGGTGGCGCACGCCTTTAATCCCAGCACTTGGGAGGCGGAGGTAGGCGGATCTTTGTGAGTTCGAGGCCAGCCTGGTCTACAAAGTGAGTCTAGGACAGCCAGAGCTGTTATACAGAGAAACCCTGTCTCGAAAAACAAAAACAAAATAATAATAATAATAATAAACAAAGCATAATTCTACCATTTACTGGCTCCTGTTTTATGCCACTATCTATTCAAGCAACCTTCAATTCATAGAGACATAAGAGAAGCTCTCTGACCCATGCTTTCCTCCTAAAGACAGAGAGGGAGGGCTGAGTCTGCATTCAGTCCAGGGTCACTTGATACAATGCAAGGGCACACAGGGAATGAACAGCACATGTCACCAAGCCAGTGTATGACGATGACATGTTCTTATTGTTTTCTCCCAGGTTCATGACTACCTCCGCAGCAAGCTGTGCTCCCTCTATGAAAATGACTGCATTTTTGATAAATTTGAGTGTGTGTGGAATGGATCAGACAGGTAAGAAACACTCTGGCAATGAGAACCTTTCTCTTGAGGAGCCTTTGAACAACTTATCCTAAATGGGGTACATGCAAATGGAGTCCCAGCCAAGGTGCATTATATGGGTCACTGACTGGAGACTGGTCAGGTCTACAAAGAGAAGGATTCTGTGAGGCCCCAAGTCAATTCAGGGCTGGCATGGATGACATTTCAATGGCAACAAGAAAATGCTGACTTTGGCATACAAGGCACTCAAAGGCTAGGGCCACAAGCCTGCACAAGACCATTGATAATACACCAGCAAGTCCTCTCCAGCAGAGTTCTGATTACTGTCAAGTGGCTTTCTAGCTCATCCCCTTGAAGCTGCCAGAGCAGACCTGACTGAAGGCCCCAGTGCTTCATTAGCAGAGTTCTAGCCCACCTCATTGATCACATCCCTTCAGAGTGATTTATTAGTGTTTTAAGGCCCTTGATTTCTACAATGCTTCACATTACCTCCCAATAGTTCATTTTTAGTTTGACGAATACAAATGATTCTTTGACTATCTGTAAACTAGATGTAGGCTGCTGGGGCTCAGTTAGCTCCTTGATGAAGGTGGCACCAGGAATAGCATTCAATAGCATGGAACTTTTTCCACAGCAGGCCATTCTTAGGTCCCAATTTTAAGTTGAATACCATGATCTTTGACTATCTTTTCCCTCTTCCCAAACACCAATCGGTCTTCTGCTCAGCTGAACGAGATGAAGTAAACACATAACAGAGGACCCAGATTACACTATCCAGTTAATAAAGGATGAGAAAGCGAGGCAGATGACCCAGATTACACTATCCAGTTTATAAAGGATGAGAAAGCAAGGCAACTAAACCATGCTAACTAGAGTCCGCAGGGAAAGAAGAGACCGTGTTGCTTTACCACTTAGTCATTGTTAGTTGATACTATTTACACAATTATTATTTATTTTAACAATTATTAATAATTATACTTAGTATTATTAATTACACATATTATTCCAGTTCATCCTTTATTAACTTAGTTTCAAAATCAATGACTACTAGGTACCTATGCCCAAGGACATTTTTTACACACATCATCTAATCCCAGCCACAGCCCAGTAAGGTTTTCTCCACCATAGGCATTTGACAGCTGAAGAAGCTCAGAATTCAGTGTAGTTGAGAACTAGAGTAACAGCCCAACCTCATAAATCAGTAAGCATTACTTACAAAAGTAAAGAAATTTTGACTTTGAGTCCTGAGATCAAATCTTTTATAACATCATAACTGGGAATTTTGCTTGGGGGTCAGAAAAAAATTAAGATATTTAAGGATAAAACTTATTTTTTTTCTGACTTGCTTAAGAGTTAGTCAGATCTTGATGGAGAAGTGACAACAATGTCCCAGAAGCTACAAAGCCAGGTGGCTGGATTACACCTGTGACCCTGTACATGCGCATTCTGAGCCTGTAACAATCTGGCTGTCAGTGTGCACACTTTATCTCCTCTGAAGCTCCCCTGCATGAGCCCCTGAAAGCCTAGCTGTGATTATGGTAGTAAAGCTCCTGTACCCCCATGACAGTTCCCTGGAGTACCCAGATACTCCTTTATGCATAGCACCCCATTATAGGGCCAGTGAAAAAAAATCCAACCTTTGATTAATCTGCACAGTTGACAGAGTCCCCAAAGCAACCCAGACTTATCAGCTTCTTTCCTCCACCAAAAAAACAGATGACACCAGGCACTCCTTCCCAGGCATAATCTACATCAGTGTCTTTGAGGTGCCACCATGAGATGGCACACATAGGTCACAGGAAGAACCCTGTATCTCCCCCAACACCTGCTCCCTATCTTAAATGTCAGTTTTAAAGATTCTGCACCCTGTTGCTGGAAGGCCCTCTGCATTCACTGCTCTCCCCACTCAATCATAGATATCCCTGAGAATGGATAAGTTGCAAAGACATGAAAGTATCTCCTACAATACCTTAACTAAAAGTTTAGATTTAGGATGGTTAAATCTGATTCCTGTCCCTCCGGTAAGACCATGCATCCATTTTGTGGACAAGTTTTATGAAACATCAGAATATATAGCTGGCTCCTAAAAGGAGAGAGGCTTCTCTGTGCTGGTCATTGCCTCAGCATTTCACACACTAGGCTGCCGAGCTAAGCTACTTTCCTAGAGCTCAGACAGAAATCCCAAGACAATTGTGTGTCAAACCTGGGAAATGGTTTGCTGATTCCATGTGTTCCTACTTCCGCCTCCTCACTGTGGCCTTGTAACACTAATGCAAAGTGGGTAACCCTTGGATCATAACAATTGGACCAGATCAGTGACCCAAGAACAACAGGAGATCTATGGAGGAAAAATGAATAATACCAAAGGTTATCGCAACCCTTTGATCCAAGCCCAGCCAAAGAACACTTTTAATGATTCAAAAAGAAGTCAATGTTCTCAGTTTAAACCTATATAGTCCGGGTGAGCTGGCCATGATAAGCATCATTTGCTCCTGAAAGATGCTCCAGGGATGTCTTACCACCCTTCTCTATAATACACAATCACTCCCTTTTTCCCCCTCTCCCCTACAGCGTCATCATGACGGGCTCCTACAACAACTTCTTTAGGATGTTCGACCGAAACACCAAGCGTGACGTGACCCTTGAGGCCTCGAGGGAAAACAGCAAACCCCGGGCTATCCTCAAACCCCGAAAAGTGTGTGTCGGGGGCAAGCGAAGAAAAGATGAGATCAGCGTCGACAGTCTGGACTTTAGCAAAAAGATCTTACATACAGCTTGGCATCCTTCAGAAAATATTATAGCAGTGGCGGCTACAAATAACTTATATATATTCCAGGACAAGGTTAACTAGGAGGACAAGCTATTACTTAGTCTCACATACTGAATACTACTCAAACAAGTTTTTAAATGTTTCTTTGGTCTCCATTTGATGCATTGACTTCCATTTCCCTATGCATAAAACAATTGGAATAGAATTTAAAAGAAGTTCGATGTTCCCAACTCCCCAGTTCTAAGAAATTTTTGTCAAACTCAGTAGGCTTGGGACACTCCTGTTTAGAACTGAGACCTGCCAACTGGCAGTAACTCTCCCACAGTCGACTTGAATTTCTGATGCGTTTGTTCATTGCCCAGTTTTCTCTGGTGGATTCCGTGTTTTGTTTCTAGGTGTCTGCTGCGATAAAATGAGATTGTCTGTAGTATTTAAGGAGAAAAAAGATAAGGTTTTTTTTTTTTAATTAAGCAATTCCATTTGTTTGAAAAAAATCAACAAAAAATAAACACTGTTTACTCTTAGAGTTTCTCTTTGAAAAATCAGGCCTAGCCAATATATCTTCTCTGCCTTCCCATTCATTTCATTTTAAACAATTCTATTGAAGCCAGAGACTTATTTCATGAGGCTGGCCGAGGAAAGGGCTACAAAATGGAAAGGGAAGGGATGTCACGACACTGTTCTCTCTTTTGGTAAGCCCCATAGAAACAGCCTGGGAATGTCATGGCCAAAGCACCACAAACGCTTTAGAGAACTTAAACAGACTCCTTTCTCCATGGGGCTCCCCAGAGCTTACTTGGCAAAGCCAGCTGAGACCAGATCCCTTCCATTGCTTGTTTTACTCTTGCTTTATTTCTATTTCCTTTTAAATGGCTCCATCTAATCCCCCGCCTATGTGGTCGTTGGCTTTTTCTTCAACCTCTGCCAGAGGATTTGCCCATTGACTTCTAAAGACTGTGTCCTGGTTGCTTAGTATCAGGGTTTCTCAATAAAGCAGTAAGGCGCAACAGCAGCAGCCCCCCCCCCCCAAGAAAGGCTGGCCTGTTATTTTAGGCTTATGCCTCCTGAGTAAACCCTCCCCTCCTTTCCAGAAATAACCATCCATCAGTCCTCACTGTCTCTACAACAAAGGCCATAATGATGTTGATTTGTGAAGCCTAAGCTCCCATCTCTGAACATACTTCAAACTCACCAACCAGGAAAAATAGACTTTAAGCTTTCTCCCTATAAACAACAACGAGATATGGTGGAGGAGGAGAACCATGACAGGAGAACCATACACAAATACACTCACACACACGAGAGCACGCCTTGTGTTCAGGTCATGTTTTCTTGCAGCAAGACTTAGCTTCCCCTAAGAATTAACAGTCACAAAATATCAATTCTGATGGAAGTATTTCTTTTTGACATTAATTACAACAGTTATTTCATCCTTCTCTCAAAATGAGAATTTGGCCTCACCACTTCAAGAAAGCCATTTCCAAAGGAAAAGTCAAAATTAAAGGATTTATACACTTAAAGAATAAGCTTAGAAAGTGCTTAGGTATGTCTAGAAAGTGGGACCTCGGTTTCTGTCTGCTGCTCTGTCTTGACACATCCCCTCCACCATTTTCCATCTGGTAGACAGGAAATAACTTGAGATGGGAGATTTTCACTAAAAAAAAAAATTTTCCTTCAATTTCTGGATTTATTAAAACTCCCAGCTTTGAGTTTGCTTTGGAGGATAAAAAAAAGTAGAAGAATCATGTTTGTCTCTATTTCTAAGCTGTTGCCTGTATACTAACAGCTTTTTTGGCAAGAATAACTATCTACTTAAGTAATAAGAATTTTTTAAGATACAACCAATTTCAGAAACTGAGATGCAAGCCTTTGCATCTCCACAGAGCACCACATTAGATGAAGGTGTGACTTCTCTGGTCTTCCTCGAGTTCTCTGGAATGCAAGCTGCTCCTTAGGCACCTTTCACGGTCCATGGAGAAACTTCCTGTGCAGGAAAGTGACTCGATGAGACTTGAGAGAACCAGAAACCCCTCCAACTTCTGAGAGCTGTAATGGGTAGGGAACACCAAGTCCCAGGGGTTTGCCATCTTCTTGGACTTTTCTGAGCTCCTTGGAACTCCTCACCTCTGACTATGCCAAATAGACTTGTACAAATCACATATCAACTATATCAGAAACATCAGCTCTCCTTTATACTCTTGTTCATTCAACATGTACCTAAGTCACCTTTCCTCAGAAGCAATAATCTCCTCCAAAGACAAATATCCCTGAAAATTGTTTCTGATGTGCTGGTGTTTCCTTTCAACAGTAATGGCAGAACTGTTCGTATGTGAAATATGTATCCACACACCTACTGAGTCATTTTGTGAGCCACTAAAAGTGTGCTTACTAAACTCCAAGTAACTCGGGGGCTGGAGAGATGGCTCAGAGGTTAAGAGCACTGACTGCTCTTCCAGAGGTCATGAGTTCAATTCCCAGCAACCACATGGTGGCTCACAATCATCTATAATGAAATCTGGTGCCCTCTTCTGGCCTATAGGCATACATGCAGACAGAACATTGTATACATAATAAATAAATAAAATCTTTAAAAAAAATAAATAAATAAAAATAAAAATAAACTCCAAGTAACTAGCACAGTGGTTCTCAACCTGTGGGTCATGACCCCTTTAGTGGGATCAAACGATTCTTTTACAGGGGTCTCATATCATATATCCTACATATCAGATATTTACATTACTATTCATAACAGTAACAAAATTGCAGTTATAAAGTATCAATGAAAATAATTTTATGGTTGAGGGTCACCACAAACATAGGAACTTTATTAAAGGATCACAGCTTTAGGAAGATTGAGAACCACTGAACTAGCATGACACCAAAGCCTTTGGAGGCATTAAAGTATCTCTGTGGCCTGCATATATTGGAGCCATCGTTGCTCCTCAAAATATACACATGATCAATTCTGGTGATTGTTAGAGAGCTCACAGGCTCCCTGAAGTCTTCAAACCTCAACTACGAGCCCACAAAGTCTAATGAACTCAGTACCGAGTACAAACCATGAGCTGGAGGTGGGTGGGGATTTGTTGGATGAGTTAGAGCCAGACTCTTCTTCATTGTACACAAAAGGGAGCCTTAGGCACACAGCCATAAAGACAAGAACAGCTGAGGCTGTCACTAGCGCAAACCCTCAGGCAGCAATAACCACCATCGGTCACCACTTGCTGGCTCTTTGCCAGATGCTGACCCTTGAACCCTTTATCATGTCCTTGAGTCCCAGGTATGCATTCCCTAGCAAATTCAGAAGACCCTCAAAGCCACCTGAAAACCAGCCTGCTATGGTTTTGGCAGTCTATCAGATTACAACTGGAGGGCATTGGTTCAATATAGTAAAATGGGAGGCACACTTTCCTGTGCTTTGATTAAAATCCTCCTATGGATTTTAATCCAGCTCCTGATCTCTAAAAGCAAAGCAACTCAAAACACTGGACTTTGATAGGCAGTCATGATTTCTTATCCAAAGGAGGAAGATCAGTTATGAGAAATAAGTTATGACATGAGCCAGCAACAAGGGGGAGAGGTGCCAGGTAGACAGGTGGGGACTGTTTCTTAACTCCTTAAAGTCTGGCTCCTGCCTTTCCTCCCCTGATGGTTAAAAGCACAATAAACCATCCACAGCATCTGCACTCCTTGAAGATGTGCACTCCTTGAAGATGTGCACTCCTTGAAGAGGTGCACTCCTTGAAGATGTGCACTCCTTGAAGATGTACACTCCTTGAAGAAGATGTGCACTCCTTGAAGACGTGCACTCCTTGA
>CAJQZJ010032362.1:5840123-5858511 GCA_907164525.1 Lophiomys imhausi | reverse complement strand
TCCTTGAAGAAGATGTGCACTCCTTGAAGATGTGCACTCCTTGAAGATGTGCACTCCTTGAAGATGTGCACTCCTTGAAGATGTGCACTCCTTGAAGATGTCTACTACCCATCCTCACTTTGCTGCCTCCTCCCTAGACACACAACACTATTGAGTCTCAAAGAAATGACAGCCTGTCAGCCTCACCAAGGACATCACCAATGAAAGATGGATATTGGGCTCCAAGTTTCTGACTGAAGCAGAGCTATTAGAATCCTAAGTCAGCCACAGACAAAGCTAATGTCACCCAGCACTTCTCATGGCCCAGACTTGGTTCTACAAATTACACATGCATTAACTTGTTTACCAACAAAACTCCAGCCATCCATCTAACAGGCATGTTCTGAGAATCTCAGCATCTGTGGAGCCTGCCTCCGGATTCACCTGATGGCATGCAGGACAGCCTACTTCCACAAGCCCAATAGCAGGTATACTGCACACCTATCGCTCCTTGGCCACACACCTACATGACATGTCACCATGATGAATATTATAGGCAACTGTACTCGACACAGTGTTTCTGTAGCTAAATGTATCTGAACAGACTTGTTTATACCAGTATCACTACAAGCAGGAGCAGTATGTTACACCAGGACATCAGGATGGCAACAATGTCAGGATAACCACAGTGGCACCTGCAAGAGGAATCTGTCAACTCCTATAATCAAATGGGTACATGTGAGTCCCTTTGACCAACACCCTGCTGTGTGGTGAGTGGCTGAACTATTACAGTAAAGGAAACAAACAGTACTTACACAATTCACAAACAACAGAACCAGGATGTTCAGTGGAAGTTCTCATCCACATTCCCATCTTGAACTACACATGAAGAAAAGTACTAATTTGAAAGCCAGTCCTAACCATGAGCCTAAGTTCACCAACATTAAAGGTAGCCTCATAGCTTGAGGTGGGGCTGGGGGGTTCAGGGACCCGAACCAAGGCAAAAAGATGGAGGTCCTGAAACAGGTAAGACATTGCCTCTGCTGGTAGTAAAAAGCATACAGGAGTTCTGCAGACACCACCAGCCCACTTATGACACAAGGAAGTGTGAAGGAAGACAGAATGGATGACTGAGGTGATAATAAAAAGGCTACTGAGAATTTTTGATGCCAAAGTAGAATTTTAAGGCATTTCTCCCAGCCCCCAAACATGGTACAGCACTTCCAGTAGATGGAACCCCTCAGATGAGGATCCAAAGCTAGAGTGGGTAGGTGCAGCATGAGAACAAGATGCCAAACCAACGTTCCCCTTGTGCTATTCAGAAACACGTTGTCAGTTCCCCAGGGCTAACCCACCCTGCTCCCTTTTACTCCTCCTGTAACAATGTTGTTACTGCTCCTTGGATTTGAATCCAGGGCATTAGGTACACCATTCAAGAACTCCATCACTAAGCTACCACACCCCTAGTCCCACACCCAAGTATTAAAACATAACTATTAAAACAGATGGAAAGCACAAAAGCAGTGTTTACTGAGCCATGTGACTACGCCAATCACCACAATCCCTGATGGGTAGAAATGCATTCCCATGATAGACTCAAAGGCTTGCATGACAGCCTGGAGTCTTACCCAGGTCTGGCCTTTTCTAGATCCTGCACCTCTTCCTCCATAGTGACGGGTGATGCATGGAGACCTTGGCTTCTTCATTCTCACCAATGAGGAGACTGAGGAACAGGCCATTCTGTGAGAGAAGAGTGGTAGCTGGCCAGGAATAAGAGCAAAATTCAGATACCCACACAGGACTTCCACTTCTGGCTCTGACTAAAGGCTGATTATTCCTACCCACTGCACCACCACTCAGATCTGCCACACTGAATAAACTGTCAGTACAGACCCAGCATGACCCTCACTCCTGCCTTCTGCTGTCCCCAGAGACTGGAGACAGTGATTGTTGTGGGTCCAGAACATCCCCTGCTAGCCCCTCACCCTGAAAGTCAACTTCAGTGTTCTTGGGTAGGCAAAGCCCACCAAACTCCCCACTGACCACTATCTCAGGCACTCCTAGCTGCTTTCACCAGTCCAGGTGGGTGCATAGGCTACTTCTCCAAAAATGAACCTTGGGAGAAAACTCAGAGGCCTCATGGACCAGCTATCAGTGTGGTGTGCTTGCCCTACTTGGGTCATAATTTGTCTTTCCAGTCAGAATGATATCTTTGTGGGTGTCAAGGATCACCAAAAAAAATGGAATTGGAAGATGTCTGCCTCAATGGCAAAAGTTAAAGTGGCATTTTGGAATTCTGAGATAAATATTTAATGATTGGTCAAGCCTGACAAGCTAGTGCCAGGCTGTTCTGCAAAGCAGCAGTGGTGGCCACTGTCTTTGTACAGCCTCACAGGCAACAGCAGCGGCTCGAGGTCTTGGTGAAGCCCCTCCAGGGCCGAGTCCGCCAGCCCCTCTGCCTGTCCCTGAGAAGAAATGTGATCTCTACTATTGAAAAGCCCAATAGCCCTGGACAAATGACATGACTGTGCCTCAGTGGGCTTACTTTTAAATGGATAGACTGTAAAATCAGCATGAAGACTGAAAGGTCTGATGTGCTCTTAGCTCTCAGAAGGGTGCCTGGCTCACAGAGGCACTGCACAAACATGCATTGGTATGACCTGTTAAAACTGCCAAATAGAACGACAAATGCTGTGCTGGGGAGGGCAGACATAGAGAACATACAGGGTCACCTCATCCAAACAGAGGAACGACAGAGGAGGCAATCTTCAGGGGAAACCTGGAAGACAAGTGGGAGTGAGTTTTCCAGATGGAGAGAAAAGAATATTCCAGGCCTCAGGGTGGGACATGTAGAAAAACAGCACATGGGTATTTAGGAACTTCCCATGCTCCAGGGCAGCTGACTGTAAGAGGCAGAAGACATTCCTAAAGAGGTAAGGGACATCATTGGAAAGCAATGCTTGGCCTTAATGAGAGTCACCCATGGGGCCTATCTGAGGCTGGGCTAGGAATAACTAACCTGAGGAAGTGTGGTTTCCATCCTAACTTACCAAATATTTACTATTCAGTCCTCAGCTGGAGTGTCACCTCAGGCAGGCCTCTTCCTACCTCCCTAGGTTTCATGTGAATGAGACATTGCTTAGTCGACTCTTTGTCTCCAGAGCAATGTTTGGCACACACTAGATGCTCAAAGGTTTGTTGAGTGAATAAACACACTCATGAGTAGCAAAGTCAGTGCCAGTCCTTGCCTTTAGGAAGATTAAATGATGAACAGTGGCGACTGAGTGAACATATGAGAACTCGACATACGGAGATCCAAACAGCACCAAAGGATTGCTGAGAAGAGACAGGAGACTAAAAAGGAAATTTGGGAGCCAGTGAGCCAAGATGCATTAAGAGCAAGCGAGCGAGCTCAGAGTAGTATTGGTTGACAGAACACATGTGCCCCTGCCTGCAGCATTACCCTCCCTGCAGCTGTTAGCCTTCTGGGACCCCACAAAGCATGCAGAAAGGTTGACAGCTTACAATCAATACTGTGTTCACTGATGCAGGAAGCAGCATTATCACATCTGAGATATCCCCCACATCATGACGGCGGCACTAAATATTCCCTATAACAAGGCTAAGGGGAATGACAGGAGTGGTTATTTTCAACCCTGCCATGGGGAAGGAAAAGGGGAGGCAAATCTTCCCTGGGACACTCTTAGGGGAAAAAGCTGGTTCCCTAAACAAGTCTCTTAGGGCTGAGCATGCACCTCACAGGACAAAGCAGGGATGGGAGAAGTCTGGATGCTCATTTGCTTCCATGTCCCTGCTGCAGAGGGGGCTTTCTGAGTGGCGATGAAGGGTCAGTGATAGATGAGGATGGAAAAGGGTGAACGCTGGATTTTATTCTATATGCCCAAGTTACACACACACACAATTTAATTTTTTAAAAAAGACCTATTCCCTCAGTATAGCTTTCTTATTTTTGATTCTCTGCTTACCGCACAACTGGAAGTCATATTTCATGTAAGTCATTGGTTTCCAACCCCAAACGCAAGTTGATTATGAACTGACAGAGAGCAACAACTGATTACAACTCCATGTTAAACACAATCCATTTCTCAATGAAGTAAAATGGGTTCCATTGAGTACCAGCCACAACACAGATCTCCTAGTGAACACACTGAAGGGCTGCAGCACAGCTGGGCTGCACACTATTTGTCCAGCATGTATCAGGCCCTGGGTTCATTCCCAATACACAAACATGTGCCCACATGCACATGAATACACATAGACACATACACAGGCTGCACTTTCCTAAGTACAGCAAGAATGTACCATTGCAGGGCTGGAACATGGCTCTGAGAAGCTCTTCACTCTGGCCAGCACAAGGATGGTTAAATCACTCCATAACTCTCATGTGTCCCAGGAGAGACCCTGGGGACCCTCCAAGATGAACAGTGATTACAGCCTTCCCTCATTCTCCAGCATGAAACAAATTCTTCTTGCCATGACACTACACACGTGTATGCACACAAGCTACACGCACAAATGGTCTCAACACCACATTAACGGACCCTTGGAGGATCCTCTCTGAATTCATTACTTTTCCTGTGGCAGTGGAGGATGCTTCCCAGTGGCTTAGGGAAAGAGACTGAAAACAGAGGCTGTAAACCTTTCATTATCTTTTACTTCAGGACTGAGGCGCCATTTACAAATTAAATCTCCACTGGGTTGGTTGATAGTAAGATTATATGACTCTACATAAGATTGTTATGACCATCTTTTTATGTGCTCAGCATGACATAACTGCCAGGGTGAGGGACAGTAATTGCACATTACTGTTTTTGGAGACATTTCAACATAGTCAGACACTTTCATGACCAAAAAGATAGTGCCAGTTTCCCACAGCTACATAGAGGCTTATTCCAAGATGTGGGGATAAAAACTGCATCTTCTGAACTCTGAAGGTCCATTTTTATTGCATCATTATGGCTGTCTTTTTTTTAACCTTCCCTTATTACCAAACTACTGAATCTACTCAAACCCGGGCTGAAGTTCCCACTGTTAGTTGGCCCAGGTGGGCACACTTCATTTATTTACCACACTAAATATCCTTAGCTGCAAGATTTAATACTTTGAACTGTTTTGTCTTCTTAAATCCTCTTCTCCAATTACACCATAGCTTGTGTGCCTCAGTGTACGTTACCGAGATCACAAGGCCCTCAGCCCAGAGAACCTAGGCCTATAGGAGACATCATCCCAAATAGGCCTGTTAAATGCTTGCATGGTAAACATAATAGAGATACTTTGAGTTTGTGTTGGGCTTGCTGTGTCAGAATGTCCACTCCTCTGAAGGAGAGGAGAAAAGGTTAACTAGGTAAAAAAACACATGAGCACTGAATGTTGTCTGGTTGAGGTGAAAGGGAAGTCTCAGCTCAGCTTTGCTCCAGGACTAATGACAGAGCAAGGCTGGGATACAGAGGACTGTCTAGACCTTAGACACATAGTAGACTATGAACTGCCACTGGAAGATGGGAGAGGAGTATTGGCGTAGCTGGTATTGCATTTTTGAGGGTCTCTCTGGCAACTGTATAAATGAAGCATTTGAAAGGGGCAAAATTGAAGGCAGGGAGAGTACTTAGGAAGATGTTGAAGTGGCTGTTCTGTGGCACTCTTCCTGGAGCAACATGAATAAATGTTTACTCAACACCGAAGTCTAACATGATGATCCAATGAGCTTCCTTACCGGAATCTGAGTGAGGGGTAAGTACAGAAGCAGAAATGACTCAAAGAGGACTGCATCACCAAAGCCCACTCCAATGAGTGACAGCCCACAAAAGCTGGAAAGCTGAATAGCTCAGGCAGCAGGCAGCTCAACAGGTTGGAGAGTATTCTTTTCTGGTGGTTCAGTTGGTCTGGCCCTCTTCCAGATAGTTCAGCCAGTCATTGTTTCTTGTAGGAAGTTTACCCTATCTCGGCTTCTTCCAGGCAGCTCAGCTGGTCTGAGAGTCTTCCAAGCTTGGCTTGTCTGAGAATGATTCTCAGTACTCTTTACTGGGGATCCAGGAGCCTAGTGAATCTGGTCAGCTTCAGAAACTTCCTGAAACTATTTTGAGTTCTTTACTTTCTGCTTAATCAACATCCCTGCAGGTTGGAATGTTTCAACCTCAGAGGAAACTGACACATATCAATATCCTTGGAAAAAGAAATGGCAAAAACTAAACTTGGAATAGAGAGGAAATGGAAAAGATAAAAATCAATATAGCTGAAAGACTGGTTTCATGTGAGCCACAAAAGAGAAACTAAGATGCCTTGGCTAACAGCTAAGTTGCTCAGCAATGAATCTGAAATGAGGTGGAGAATGAAAGAGCAGGAAGGTGTGGGAAGTGAATCTCAGAAGTGTGAGGAGTCAGGTGAGTTCAAGGTGGGAACAGACCTCTAGGAATAGAAATAAAAAGAGCTAACACCAAGGTGACACTTGACATGACAGAGAATTAGCTATTAGTTCATGGAGGCCTTTGCAGAAGGGATTACACAGGGGAGCTATAGCATGAACATGTTAGCTGGGCAGAGGACCCTCACATGAAGGATCACGTAGAGGAGAGACCCACACAAAGCAACAAAGGAGAGTCCAGCAGAGGTGCAAGACTCATGGGCAGTGGCTCCAGATGAGGAAACAGACTCTCTATGAAAGACAAGATTCCTACAAATTGTATTTATTTAAAGAAACCCAGGAAGGAAAATGGGTAAGGGAATTTAATGAGATATCCAAAGTCAGTGAACCTGAGAAATGTGCTCCACTTGGCAATGAGGAAAATATAAGCAAGATGGAGTGGCCACAAAACTGAATGAAATGTGAAGGTCTGGCATGAAAGGATGGGAAAAGATGCCCACAGCTGAACCTTCACACACTGCTGGTGAGACTGTGAGGCCACCACTTTGAGATACCTTTTGCTATTCTTACTAACATTGGCATTCTCAAACCCTAGCACTTGTTAATATGCAAATATTATATAATATAATGTTCATAATGGTATACTACATATCATAAAATATAATATTTAATATGCAATGTTCTAATATGCAAATATGTATATAGTTTTGCAATCATATACTATATATTGTGATAATATATTCTTCTGTAATCATATACTATATATTTTGATAATATATACATGTGCATACACACACACACACACACACACACACACACACAATGTGTTCTTGTCCTCTAAGCATATACTCAAGAAAGAATGCCTTCAGATACCAAGATAAAAATTCACAAAGCCATAAATACTAAAATTAGAAAATAGAAAATAGAAAAATTTACTACCGTCAATAGTAAAACATGCACTATGTTCTCACACAAATAGAATATTATCAATGAAAATTAATAGGCTACAACTTTATATATGGCATGATGAATAATATGTGAGATTTAGAAAAAGAAATCAGAGAGAAAAAATATATTCAGATCTTAGTTAGGGTTTTATTGCTGTGAAGAAATACCATGACCGCAGCAACTCTTATAAAGGAAAACATTTAATTGGGCCTGCTTGCAGTTTCAGAGGTTTAGTCCCTTATCATCATGGCAGGAAGCATGGCAATGCACACAGCCAGACATGGTGCTAGAGGAGCCAAGAGTTCTACATCCTAATCAGCAGGCACCAGAAAGGAAGACTGCTACACTGGGCATGACTTGGGAATATATGAGACCTCAAAGCCCACCCTCACAGTGACACATTTCTTCCAGCAAGGCCACATCTATTCCAACAAGGTCACACCTCCTAACAGTACCACCCCCTATGGCCAAGCATTCAAATATATGAGTCTATGGGGGCCATTCCTATTCAAACCACTGCATGCTTCAAGATTAAAATTACATAAAACTCACAAAAAAAGAAAAAATGGTCATTAGAGAATACACTCATGGGATGAACTATAAAAAAAGCAGGAGAGAAGTTACTATAGACTTAGGGGCAATGGTGACAGGGAAAAGAAAAGGCAAGCTCTGACCTCTCAGAGAGCATGTGATAAGTCAATATACCATGAATTTATATCTTAAAGATTTCCCTCTTTTTTTGCCACCAGGCTCTCCATTTGTCCTGTGTAACATGAGTATTATATAACTCCCTAGCTACACAGTGACCATTCACTATCTCCAAAAGGGACAACCACTAATTATCATCTTCCTTCTAGTGAAGGAGGCCTCATCACTTTCGCAGTAAGGCTAAATACAAAAAGCATAAGATGTCATTTTTTTTTTAAAGATTTATTTATTAAGTATACAGTGTATAGTGTTCTGTCTGCAGGTATATCTGCAGGCCAGAAGAGGGCACCAGATTTCATTATAGATGGTTGTGAGCCACCATGTGGTTGCTGGGAATTGAACTCATGACCTCTGGAAGAGCAGCCAGTGCTCTTAACCGCTGAGCCATCTCTCCAGCCCATAAGATGTCATTTTTAAAACAGCCAACACTTGTTTTCATTACCCAAGATTCTGCCTTTCTTCCTTCCTTTTGGTAAATCCCTAGACATTTTCTTTTTTTTTATTTTTTTGTTTTTGGTTTTTCGAGACAGGGTTTCTCTGAATATCTCTGGCTGTCCTGGACTCGCTTTGTAGACCAGGCTGGCCTCGAACTCACAAAGATCCGCCTGCCTCTGCCTCCCAAGTGCTGGGATTAAAGGCGTGCGCCACCACCGCCCGGCTTCTAGACATTTTCTTAAGGTGGACCATAACTCCCCAACCTCACGCATATGTCTTGAACAAAGCTGACCACTCTTCTGTCTCCAGAAATGGAACAGACAACCCGGGAGTTCAAAAAGAACCTATCAGGGCAAGCAAACCCTAGAGTTTTGGTTAAGCCAGCCAAAAATAATTAGATATATTTTCATTCTCCTTTTCTTTCTTTCTCCTTTTCTCTTTCTGGATGGAGAAAGTGCGAGTAAATCAGGTGAAGAATTTAGATGCATGTTTTGGGGGATGGGGGTCTTATTGTGTGTAGCACAGGCTGGTCTTGAACTGACAATCCTCCTGCCTCAGTCACTAAATGTTATAAGATTATAGGCATGAGCCACCATGTCCGCTTATATACACTCAGTTCTTGATGAATGTAAACAAAAGTGGATTAAGAACTGGGCTAGCTGCTGCCCTCTTACACCACTGGACTGAGTTCAGTGTAGCACAGTGGTTTAAACAGTGGACCAGTGGGTTCTTCTTTTTAAAGAGCCAGCGAAGAAATAGAAACAGAAAGTGATATGGACAAACGAAGAAATTATACATGACCAGGGTGACAGACTGACCACTCACTACTGCACAAAGGCAGGGAAAAGACCAGGGAGCTGATCACCGATGATCAGTGTCAGTTCTGAAGCCTTTGCCAGGTACTGCTAAATGCCTCCAGAACCATCACAGCAAATCTGTAAAATAACGTTGTTGCCCCATTCTGCAAGTGGGAAAGTGGGTTCAGGAAGATTCCTAACTTGCCCCAGACAGTTGAGAAGGCATGCACATTAAATCTTTCTTACTCCAAAATCCTTAACAACCCACAAACAACTCAGAAACAAAAGGCAGACATCAAGTATGTGAGTATTCCAGAACAGTCTCCTGTCTTGCTTGCTTCCTGACCCAAAAGACCAGGGAATGCCTTCAGCCATGGTCCCTTCTAAAAAGCAGAGGCAAAGACCTGCTGCTGCCTAAAGGCTGGCCTGTTTCTCTAGAATGCTAAGGAAACTGAGTAGGTAGATAAACCAACATAAAACATAAAACTGCCTTATTTTCTTTCAGCTTTGGAGATCAAACATGTTGGTGGGGCTCTCACACACTAGGCAGGCACTGTACCACTGAGCTATGCTCCCAGTTCTTTTTTTTTTTT
This sequence comes from Lophiomys imhausi, assembly GCA_907164525.1. Classification (NCBI taxonomy): domain Eukaryota; kingdom Metazoa; phylum Chordata; class Mammalia; order Rodentia; family Muridae; genus Lophiomys; species Lophiomys imhausi. The sequence continues at coordinate 5,848,669 of CAJQZJ010032362.1, read as the reverse complement.
TTTTTTTTTTTTTGGTGAGGAACCATCTCATAAAATGCAATGAGAAAGAAGGTTAGATCTCATGAGGTCGTTTCTCTAAACAGTGGCAGCAAAGTGCTATAAAACGTCTCATAAAATCCCATTAAATGTACAAATGTCACAGACTCAAAGTGAACAGCAACTGTACGAGTCATAGAACATCTGTGCTAAATTCCCGGCAGCCAGAGTGCCCCAGGCTCAGATCTTTGTTTACCGGGTGCAAACCAACCCATCATGGCTCCCCTCTTAAGCCGCGCCCTCCCTCTCCCTGGGGGCACACCTCTCTTCCTTTCCTACATTCCCTTGATAGGTTAGTATACTTGCTTTCTAATAACAGTTTCAGGAGACTGAAGCCATTCATCTTTCTTGATCCTATAGGTAGGCAGATTCTGAATTTAGGTCACCACAATCATCTCCAGGCAGATCTTCTGATGTCCAAGCAATGAGGAAAGATGGATGTAAGAGCACGGAGTGCCTTGAGGTGTGGAATCCATTTAGAGAATACTAATTCTGGCCCGGGGAGGGGGGGCGGGGGGGAGCTAAGATAGAACTCCCATTTCAAATAGAATTTACCCCTAGAACTCAAACCTTCACTTTTGTTGGGTTTACCCATATGCTGCTAATGAAATAAAAGAACACTACTTTAGTGAAATTAACTCTCTGTAAACACACAATGCACAATCCACAGTTCTGTCAGACCATGTCTCACTAATATTAAGTGCGCAGTAAACAGTAGCTACGTGTCAGTTTCTATCACACTGTGACCACAAGTTGATGGCATAGATACTGTCATCCCTACTTTAAAAGGCAAAGATAGAGCCTGGAGAGATGGCTCAGTGATTTAAGAGCACTTGACGCTCTTCCAGAGGACTTAAGTTCAGTCCCTAGCACCCACACGGGGTGACTCACAAGCACCTGTAACTGCAGCTCAGGAGGATCCTACACCCTCTTCAGGATTCCATGGGCACCTACCTGCACACATGCATTAAAACAAAAACAATAATGTTTAAAGGAATTAAGTTGAGATTGGAAAGCATGTTTTCTGACCTAACACAAGGCCACCAGAAAGAATGATTCAAATCTGAATCTAGACAACAATGTGGGAGAAGTATAATATTTTTCGGTCAGTCTGAAAGCCACAGCATGTTTTCCTATGGTTATGAGGCTTTTCCAGTAATGGAATATCCCAATTCACATCCCATAATTTCTTCACTGAACCTAGCAGCACCTTTCTTTTTCCTTAAGGAAGTGTTTTGTTGTTGTTGTTGTTGTTTGGGTTTTGGAGGGTTTTTTTTTTTTTTTTTTGGTCTCACAGTTCCAGAATACATACAGTTCACCATGGCAAAAAAAAAATTATGGTCCAGGAGCTTGAGGCAGCTGGTCATGTTGCAACTAGAGTCAGGAAGCAGAGAGATGAGCGCTGGTGCTCAGTTCACTTTCTCTTATTTTTGGTTCAGGACTCCAGCCTATGGGATGGCGCCGCCCATAATCAGTGTATATACCTCAGTCAACCTAATAGGATAATCCCTCTCAGGCATGGCCAGGGGATTTGCTCTTACATGATCCTAGATCCTGTCATGCTGATAATCAATACTAACCATCGCAGCATATGAGCCATTTTCTTAATTTATGAAGTTAGAGCCTGTCTGAACCTCCTCATGCATACCTCATCCTCTGCTCTCCTGCCCTGATCAGACTGACAACTTGATGGGGATTAAGGCATGTTGGTAACAGAATCATTAAGTTCTATCGGAATAGCTACTACCCAGGGAAGTAACTCTAAGTAACTCCTACCGAAAGGCCCAGCCCACATTCGGCCCATACTCAATATCTCCTTTGAAGTGTCTGGCCCAGGTTCCTGCTTTTGCTGCAAGGTCTCTTTCCCTGATCCTACATCTCAAAGAGAATTCTGAAAATAAGGTCTTCCACCTCCTCCAGGAAATGATTTCTAGGTTGTTCCAAACAAGAAATAAATATAAAGTCAAACTTGAGGAGTACAGGACGGGTGCCATTGACCAAAATTTGTGCTCATACCAGTGATTCACACATCAGACTCAACTAGAATTCAACACACCCATGGAACCAAAGCCAAGGCAAATCTTTTTTCACTCTGAATCGATATCTCCTTCCCTCTCTCTGCCAGAGAGAAAAGGAGAAAAGTGGGAGGAGGAAGGAGGGAGAGGTGGAAAGAAAACAAAACAAAACAAAAATCTAACATTTTTTGGCCTCCTAGGTCAAAAATATTAAACTGAATAGAGGTTGAATAAAGTCAGCTGCAGTTCAATGTGTGAAAGAATTTTCTCACTCATCATAGCCAGTTGCAAATTCTCTTTTGAGGCAGTGTACTCCCAATATCCCATCTTCTCAAAAAAGGTGCCAAGAAGATGAGATGATGGTCAATAGGAGTGTCTCAGTCTGTGAGTAAAGTATGGAACACAGAATAGAACACTCCAGGTTTGGAAATCCTTTGACCATAGGAAAAGCTAAAGACTCCCAAAACAGCATCACTGAATTCATCGACGAATCTCAGGAGCCTGAGGACTGGACAAGGATGCCACAGAAGAAACCTGAGTGTGACTGAGGCATGAAGGCAGATGATTCCAAAGCTTCCTTATATAACACGTGTCTGATAGAATGCTAGAGATGGTTGGCTATCCTCTGAAAATGTTTTTGTCACAGTTATATCAAGAGATTAGGGAATGTGGCCTTTTAACGTTCTTTTTTTTTCTTACTCCTTTTTTTTTTACTTTATTTTTTATTTCTCAAGTTTCATCTCAATCGCAATCCCCTCCCTACTCCCCCCTCCAGTCCCACCCTCCCACCCTCAACCCCCCATCCTCTTCCCTTTTTTTTTAAGTTTAAGGTATATCTTATTTCCCCCAACAGCTCCCCCTTTCAGTCTAACACATGGTTCTTTCTCTTATAATAATAAATACAATACAAAACATCAGAGGTAATTAGGCCACAGTTATGAGGGTTATATGGCTTAGCATACATTCCCAATGTCCAGTCCATATGTATTTGGCACCTGACTTTAACATTCTACTATCTAACCATCTTCATGAGTTTAAAGTTCTATATCTAACTCAACTTTCATACTAACTTGCAACACAATTTTAAAAACATCTTCTTAGATCCCTAACACTCTCTTGATTCCTAAATAACTCAACATTTAATTATGAGACTCTAGCTATCTATTCTTCAACCACCTCAGAGACCTGAGAGGGATAAATATATCTGATTATATAGGAAGTACAGGGCTTGCAGCTTCCAAAACTAAGAAATGACATACCAGTGGCTGCCTGGACAGTTCCCATTTTCTCTCCATACATTACAGTATCGATCTTCAGTCATTTGGCCCCATTTCTCTGACAGACATTGATTGTAGAGCAGGAATTATGAAGGACTTGCCCACCCTGTCTTGGCAGAGCTAGGCTGTCGACTTACCTGCTTCCAGGTTTTGTCCTTTTTGGACAGCATTCTGTCTACAGTTGGAGCAAGGGGTTTTTCCTGCCAAGAGATAGGCTTGCGACTAATTCAATCATCTCCCATTGGAGATTCTTCGATGCTCATCTTCTACTTGGAGTAGAATAGGGGGTGCTGTCAGGAGTTGATATGTCTCAATATAAAAAGAATCTAAAGTTAAGAAAACATCTTTGAATGCCATATTCTGCAGACCTCTTGAGGTTTTTGAAGAGGCCCTATCTATCTCTTATATTAGGATAAACAGATGTTGCTTGTCTCCTAGCAGCTTTATTTCTGATTAGCTTAGAAAATAACTATAATAGACTGTCATAGTACCTAATACAATGACAGGCTTGCATGACTATTAGTTTGCATTTCTTAATTATCCTAAACAGTTTATGACAATTAGTAGCAAAAGTCTGAAACTTCACATTTCACTTTTTTTCTTTACCCCTTAACCCTTCCATCCCATTTCTCTGGAGTGGAGTGTCCCTATATAACAGTCTCTCACCTCAGTTCAGAGGTTGTGTGAGGGCTAAGAGCCTCCTCATACATTGGGGGTCCACAAGGCAGTACCACCAGTGAAAAGTGTCTCATTGCCTGGGAGAGAGAACTAAAAAACAAACAAACAAATAAGCAGACAAACAGATAAAAAAAGAGCAAAAAATAGAAATAAAAATAAAAATAGAAAAAAAATTAAAAATCTATGTCCATGTTCCCTTTGGTGTGTTGGTTGTAGTATCGATATCCTCTACGATATAGCTAAAATCCTACTATAAGTGAATAGATGCCATATGCATCCTTCTGAGTCTGGGTGAGCTCACTCAGGATGAGCTTTTCTAGTTCCATCCATTTGGCTGCAAATTGCATAATTCCATTGTTCCTGATAGCTGAATAATATTCCATTGTGTAGATGTGCCACAGTTTTTTAACCCATTGTTCAGTTGAGGGACATCTGGGTTGTTTCCAGTTTCTAGCTATTACAAATAAGGCTGCTATGAACATAGATGAGGAGACTTCCCTATGACTCTGTGAGGAGTCCTTAGGGTGTGTACTCAGAAGTGGTATGGCTGGGTCCTGATGCAAAGTTATTTCAAGATTTCTAAGATATCACCATACTGACCTCCATAGTGGTTGCACAAGCCTGCATTCCCACCAGCAATGGAGGAGGGTTCCCCTTTCTCCACACCCTCGCCAGCATGTGCTGTCATTTGAGCTTTTGATCTTAGCCATTCTGACAGGTGTGAGATGGAATCTCAGGGTCGTCTTGAGTTGCATTTCTCTGATGATTAAGATGTTGAGCATTTCTTCAAGTGTCTCTCAGCCATTAGGGATTCGTCCATTGTGAATTCTCTATTTAGCTCCGTCCCCCAGTTTTTGATTGGATTATTTGGTTTCTTGGCATTTAATTTCTTGAGTTCTTTGTAGATTATACTTCTTGAGTCTATAAGCATCTGAAAAAGGCAAATCATCAGGACCCATATGTAGTGTTCCATTTTAATAGATGCAAGACTTCTTCAAGTCAATAAAAACAATAGTAGGTATGGCAATAGCAGTAAGGGCTAATTTACTTTCAATTGGCTGTACATCTGCCATATCCCACACAAAGCCTCCTGGAATCTTCCTAAGTGCCCTAGAAAGTTGTTTCCCATTTTTCACACACAGAAAATTAGCTTTCAAGATGTTAGGCAGTGTGTTCAATGCATATGAGCTTCGAACACAGAGCTCTTAACAAACCTGTTTTGAGTTACCACCATGCTATTCCAGGAAACACAACCCCATGAGAAAGCCTGATGAGAGCAGGGAGGGAATGTCTCTGCTCTGCGTCTGCTCTGCTCATATAAGCATTATGGCATTCTCCTCACGATGAACAGTAGCATGAAAATGGCTCCAGAAGTTTTCCCAAAGTCCTTAAAAGACTAGCACAGGTCTGGGCATTCAGGAGGCTGCCAATATAAAGCTCTAAAATTAATGCCAACCCCTGCTCAGAATCACCCAGCTCTCATACAGAACACACAGAAGAAGGGGGAGCCCAGAAGATAAAGGTTTGGGGCTCACAGAGAAGCACAGCTGGCAGGAAAGCATCTAAGGCAGGAGGGCTGATACTTTATGGGTAACAAGATTATCAGCGTTTCTCTAGCTTTTGACCTAGCCTCTTGAAAAACTCCACCCATTCCCACTGTCCTGCTCACACTACTCTAGTCTAAGCCCCCATCGTTTCTTGATTTAAGGACCACTATTGCCCATTCCTCATCATCTGCCCTCTACAGTCTTTTCTACAAACAGAAATGAAACAATTCTCTACCACTTTTTACCATGGCCCTGTTATTTTGCAAAGTTCCTCTTTTTTGACTAAATGGTGAAAATTTCCCAAAACCTCTGTAATTAGCATTTCCAGAACTAAAGTAACTTGTTTTACTAGAATTTTATCACCCTCTACATTGTTGATCTTGGGTACTCAATGGCCATAAGAAATACTTTACAAATCACCTGACTTTTGTTGTTGTTTTCCTATTTGGGCTTTTGTTTTGTTTTGTTTGTTTGTTTGTTGCTTGTTTTTGTTTTTGAGAAAGGGTTTCTGTGCTGACTGTCCTGGAACTAGCTTTGTCGACCAGACTTGCCTCAAATTCAAAGATCCACCTGCCTCTGCCTCCCAAATGCTGAGATTCTTTTACTCACAGGTCACCACTCTCTGGTCACTCCCAACAATAGCCAGTCTCTAGCCAGAAAAAAAAAAAAAGGAAGCTTTTGATCCCTTTGCCCTATTCCCCATCTCTCCTCTACTTTGCAACCATAGCTATCCCTCATCTGTAATCTCACAGCAAGCTCTCTGGTTTTGCAATCCAATACCTTCCTACTGCAAAATTTTTTTGTGTTGAGCCTCCATTGTAGTAGAGTTGCTAGTTTTCCTGTCTGTCATTCCTTTCACCCACCTTTCAACCCCATGACCAGCCACAACTTGCCAAGTAGCCATCCTCTCCTCTGACTTCTCCACAGGGGGCAGGCCTCAAGCTTCTTCTCCCTGGTGTAAGCTCTGGTTTCTGAAGGCAAAACTACTTCCATTGCCATTTCTAGAAGTCTTGTAGATTTCTGAATAATGCAAAACTGATAATTGTAAATATTGCAAAATAGTTATTTATTTTAGGCTAGTTGGGATAGACACCTTTAATTCTGGCACTCAGGAAACAGAGGCAGGAGGATCTCTGAGTTCAAGGCCAGCCTAGACTACAGAGCGAGTTCCAGGACAGTCTGGACTACACAGAGAAACCCTGTTTCAAAAAACTAAAAATATTTATTTTGAACTGAGAGTTTTGTAATAGTTTATAAAAGAGATATTTTCCTATTTTAGACCTATGGGCTATTTTGGGATCCACAAAGTGTGACATTCTCCCAGCAACTTTAATTCTTGATATTCACATTTCATAATCTTTAAGTTAAATGTGATATTATTCAGCAAGAAAAAAGTCTTTCCTTTTTAACTTCTAACAAATTATGTCTACTTTAAAAGTCTAGAAAAAGGCTGAATTAATATTTTTTAAAACATGGGAAAATTAATAGCAAGAGATTTTGAAATCTTTGAAATATTAAAAAAAAAAAACCTTGCACACATTTTGCCAGGCATGGTGGCGCACACCTTTAATCCCAGCACTCGGGAGGTAGAGGCAGGCAGATCTCTGTGAGTTCAAGACCAGCCTGGTCTACAAAGTGAGTCCAGGACAGCCAGGGCTATACAGAGAAACCCTGTCTCAAAAAAAAAAAAAAGATATCTAAAAAAAAACCTTGCACATATTTTGAACACAGTCCACATTCCTAAGACTTCTAAGTCCTAGACTGCCCCTCTCTCAGGTCATCTCCTGCCACTCTCTTCTTTTCCACAGCAGGCCTGAAGCTCCAGAATACTTGATGTGAACCAGCTCCTCCTTCCACTCTTGTTTCACTACCAGCTCAGATCACATCACCCCCTGTGACCTGCCCTTACTTACCAGTTTCACAATGCTCACTGCTCCGTGGCATGTCCTTGTATGCCTGCTCTCTGCCCTTCCCACCAGAACACCTGGAGAACAGAGACTTTCCTCTTGCCTATACTTAGCTGCTCCTACATGTACGTATGCTCCACAGGCCGATGGATCCACAGTAGTTGAACTAGCATGTCTTATATTTTTGGTTGTGAGCCTAGCCTTAATTGCTGAGCCAACTCTCCAGCCCAGAGCTAGCATTTCTTTAAGGGAATGAAGGGAGGGAATCACATGAAGTATTGGGAACCAGACACAGAAAGTCATATGACACCTCTGGACACAGCTTCTTGGGATACCAGCTACTACAGCACAGAACTGGCCAAACATCAGTGTCCTAGTTAGGGTTTCCATTGCTGTGATGGAACACCAAAACCAAAAGCAAGTTGGGGTGGAACCCTTCCACATTACAGTTCAACATCAAAATAAGAGAGGGCAGGACTCAAGCCGGGCAGGGACCTGGAGGCAGGATCTGATGCAGTTGCCATTGAGGGGTGCTGCTTAGTGGCTTGCCTAGCCTTTCTTACAGAATCCAGGACCACCAGCCCAGAGGCGGCCCACAATTAACTGGACCCACCATTCAGGTTTGAATACAGCCCAGATCTTAAGGGGGCATTTTCTCAGTTGAGGCTCCCTCCTCTCTGATGACTCCAGCTTGTGTAAAGTTGACATAAAACTAGCCCCCACAGCCAGCTTCACCCAGACCCACAGAAACTTTCAATGTATAACATTAAGAAATGGACAGCTCCCTGAGGCCTGGCCACTGGAATTATGCAATGTAGACAATCTAATTTAATCCTCACAGCAAGCATTACAGTCAATACAATGTCTCACTCACAAAATGAGGAAACGGGCTGGGAGAGGTTGACTCACTGCCTGGCAGCAGAGCCCACACCCCCATGTTCTGTCTGCCAGTGATTCTGAGGTGCTGGGTTGGGCTATACTTAACTAGTGGCATTTGCCATCTTCTCACATACCCATTTTTGGTATCATCTAGGACTATAGAAAATGGCTCACTGAGGAGTTGACTGGGAAAACGATGCATGTTTC
>CAJQZJ010032362.1:5787120-5803993 GCA_907164525.1 Lophiomys imhausi | reverse complement strand
TTTTTCGAGACAGGGTTTCTCTGTATAACAGCTCTGGCTGTCCTAGACTCACTTTGTAGACCAGGCTGGCCTCGAACTCACAGAAATCCGCCTACCTCTGCCTCCCAAGTGCTGGGCACTATTGTTATTCTTAAAACAGGATTATCTTTTGATACATTGGTATAGAATTTTGTATATTGATAAAAATAAGATTAATTTTTATTCATTAGTATAGAATTTTATATTTAGACACATTATGTATATTTCAACTTATATAAGGTATTTATTGTACCTATACAAGTCATTTAAAAGTACAGGTTCACTTCCGATCCTTTTATGGGTTGCTATTGCAATCTATTTAGGAGTCTGGATAATATAAGTTGACTGGCCAGTTGAGCTTCTGGTCATGTCAAATACTAGTCTTAATTTATCACAAAATAGACTTAATAGGTTAAACAGATAGTAAATGGTTAAAAATATACAATTTGCTTATTCAATGATAGATAGATTTATAAATCAATAAATGTCTTCAAAACCCTCAGAGGCATACAGAAAATGGCATTTAAAGATGTTTTTATTATTTTAAAAATTGTTTGACTTAAGACAGTCAGCTCTTGACAGCTCCCATTTGACTTGGAAGAAAACAATGAGCATCAAAAAGAAATCTCCCATCAGGAGATAATTCCTATTGGACAAAAATGTCCCTGCTCTCTCAACAGACTATATACAGTCCAAAGATGGACCAGTTCTTAAATGCAGGTAAATTGATGTCCTGATTCTGCAGAGGCAGAATGGGAAAATCCTTCTTATTTCCTGCTGCACAAATTTAGTCTGTGAAAAATGCTTGGCCAGAAGGCTGAAGATGATGCTCCAATGATATCAAGAGATATTTGGGACTGTCTAGGCAACAAACTGTCATATTTCTTTTTGAAAGTTGCTCTCCTATACTTCCTACTCACTCAAATAATAACTTTATCCCTTCTTATGTCTTTGATGGGGTTGAAGGCATAATAGTTATAAAATTTCAACTGAGCTTCAGTTGTTTAGGATTTAAAAGGATATTTTCAAGTATAAATAAAATCTATGTTTATAAATATAGGATATGATAGAAATTATTTAGTTTCAGAACTTTAGACACACCAAGATAGATAGATGATTTTTTCTTCTTCAAGATTGCCTGATACAAATAGGCTAAACATTATGTGCATAACTTTTATATATAGTTTTCTTGATTGTTTCATATTTGTTCTTATTGTTTTTACTATATTAGTTAAAAAATTTAGCCTTTTTATTATACAAAAGGAGGGAATTGATGGGTGGTGTTTAGGATTCTAAATGTTAAGTGGTCCTGCTTGCTGTCTGTTACTTACATTGACTCTGATTGGTTAAATAAAATGCTGAGCCCTGAGATTGGGCAAAGACAGAGAAAGGTGGGATTTCCTGAGATTAGAATAGGAAGCCTGCACCTTAGATTGAGGATTCAGGCATTCCAGCCAGGAGCAGGAAGAAGGAGGACACACACCATGGGTTAGAAAAAAAGAACCTCATTCCACATGGCCAGGAACATCATCATAGCATGGAGAATAACAGTCCAAGGGGACATATGCATATATGGGGTCCTATTTGGGTAATAGAATTATAAGCTAGCTTAGATGGGCTAGGATTGCTCAGTTCAGGCCAAGGCTTGTTAAAATCCATCAGGTCTCTGTGTGTTCTCATTTATAATGGCTGCTTAAAAATTAACAACCGAGAACCAATTAAATATAATATAAATACTAGTAAATAATTTAGAGCTATTTTTTCTACAAATGGCACCCAATGTAATTTAACTAATTTTTTTTACAGGTGGCTTCCTCATAAATTGTCTCCACCCAGACAGGGGACCATCCCATTCTAGGATTTCCAATAGCATGTGATGTTGATTGTGATAGGCAAGGTCATTATTGACTAGGCAAGCCGTACACACTCTTCCAGTGAATTTCACATTGAAGGTAATGAGCAGGCCAAATGTAACAACTTAGCCCTTCTTCATTGGCTCCTTTGTCCAGTCCTTACTCACAACACATACAGAGCTAGTAACCCAGATTCTTTGCATGTGGAAGGATGCAGTAATGGTTTGTTTGGTAATATTTCAGAGTAGTGGACAGATCCGGGTCCCAACCTTACCACTTTCTACCTATGCAACTTGGAAAATTTACTCAACCACCTTCATGTGTCAATTTCCCACATCTGGATATAGGAAGGATAGTATCTAAATATTTTTTTAAAAACTTCATGATCTCTCCTGGAGAAACAACTGAACAAATTCTAGCTCCACAATATGTATGCTAGGTGACAGTTAGTGAAATGGGAACTGTATGTACATATGTTGAGATCCAAAAACACATTAAACTGGGAGAGGGGAGCAAGTTGCAAAATCATATTTAATATAACAAAAGTAATATTGTACACATCTGTGCACATTTTTACAACAGATTCACTGCCTTTTCCCTCTTCTATGTAATAATAGAAACATTATCTGTAGAAATGATTTAGTGCCAAGCATATCTTGCAGCTATATGTGATTTTCTAACTAAATTCTGCCCAGTGAGATGTAATCAGAGGTGAACATAAATGAGAGCCTCATTCTTTTTCTGTATATGCCCTGGTGTACAGGAAGAATGGCTAAAATTTTTATCATCACATTGGACCAGGTGACCTAAAGGATAGAGACAATAGACAAAGGATGACAAACTGGGAACTTCATCCCTTATAGCAACATGGAGCTACCTAGACCTCCTGCTTCCAGATTTTCCTCACATCTGGCAGAAATGTCTAACTTGCTTGAACTATTGTTATTTGAGATTTCCCTACTCTTTTTTTTTTTTTTTTTTGGTTTTTCGAGACAGGGTTTCTCTGTTTAACAGCTCTGGCTGTCCTGGACTCGCTTTGTAGACCAGGCTGGCCTCGAACTCGCAAAGATCCGCCTGCCTCTGCCTCCCAAGTGCTGGGATTAAAGGCGTGCGCCACCACCGCCCGGCTGAGATTTCCCTACTCTTGAAGCCAAATGTAAAACAAAGTAACAGAGTAGGTACATCTCTCAATCTGCAAGGATATACACTAATATAATATCAGTTGTAACCTCCAGGAGTAGGAGAAAGTTGTAATTACAGATAATGACAGGGGAAAAGCAGCTCTGTCATTCATAGTAACTTCCAGGAGGATTTGTTCAAGAAGGAAATTGTCAATGTAAAAATAGATTTTTTTTTAAATAAAACCTTGTGTTAAAGAGAGATGAAGTTTTTTAACAGCAGCAGATGGGACATATGACCTCCAGACCTCCAGAGAAGCTTTTCCTCACACTCAATAGTAGCTGTGTAAGGGTCAGGCCATTTTAGCTAACATGTCCTCAAAGAATCTTCCTTAGAATATGAGCAGACCACTCCCTTCAGGGACACTTCACCTATGGACTGACCACCTGGAGCCATCCAGCAGACAGCATGGCTTTTTTAGATCAATGGTTCTCACCTTGTGGGTTGTGAACCCTTTGGGGGTCAAATGACCCTTTCACAGGTCACCTAAGACCATCAGAAAACTCAGATATTTACCTTACAATTCATAACAGTAGCAAAATTACAGTTGCAAAGTAGCAACAAAAATAGTTTTATGATTAGGGGTCACAACATGAGGAACTGTATTAAAGGGTCGCAGCTTAGGAAGGTTAAAACCACTGCTCTAAGTGGAAAGGAATCCAGCTGAGGGGTTTGTACTGCTTTGTAGTCTTCATGGCAGGAGCCCAGAACTCCAGAGCTGGGTTTGATTACCTTCCCTGTCAGAGTTCTTGTCTCTTTCATAATCATATGGATGGACAGTGAGGATAGCGCCCAGCAGAATTTCTTCTGTAAAATAAGCCAGGTGAGATAGCATTCCACCCTGTGACAGCCCCAGGCCTGCTAAGAACCCTTAACTTCACATTCTGATGGATCTCCCAAATAATAAAGACAGGGGCAGGCAACAGCCCATTGTTATAGAGACAGAGGGATGTAAGGTTTACCACCAAAAGTTCAATACCAATTCTAGTCAGTGAGACAGAAATGAGAGTGAAGAAGCCTTCCTAGTGACTTGTTAACCTCAACAGGCCCAACCACTCCCTTCTCTGTGCCACTCCTGGAGAGCTGGCCCAGCAGACAAGTCATACGCATGTTGTTGGAAAGAGGTGTGGTGGTCAGAATGAAGATAGCTCCCCATAGGCTCGTAGGGAACGGCAGCTCCATCAGCTCTGTTTTCCTAGAGAGCCATGACTAATGCAGCCATCTTCAGAGCCTCTCTCAACCTATTTATAGTGAATGTTTAAAAATTCAACTTTATGGGGCTAGGGAAATGACTCAGCAGTTAAATGTTTGCTGCTGTTCCAAAGGACCCAAAATCAGTGCGCAGAGCCCAGGCTGAGCAGCTACAGGTGAAGAGGATCCAAAATCATGTTCTGGAGCACACACAACTCTCTCTCTCTCTCTCTCTCTCTCTCTCTCTCTCTCTCTCTCTCTCTCTCTGACTCTCTCACGCATGCACACACACACACGCACATACGCACACATGCACACATACATTTAAAAAGTATATGTTTTTATTTCAACTCTATACTGGGTATGGTGGCATGCACCTGTTATCCTTGTACTTGAAAGTGGAGGCAGGAAAATCAGGAGTCCTAGGCTAGGCTAGCCTGGGCTACATGAGATCATGTCTTTAAAAATCAAAAAGAATCCCAGACTCAGAAAGATGCACATGGCATCTACTCACTTATAATTGGATTTTAGCCATATAGTACAGGATAACTTTCCTACAACCAACACACCAAAAAGATCAGGAACATAGACTTTGTTATCTATCAAGGGGACAATTTGCCCTAGGGGTGCTACCATGTAGGCCCCCAGTGCAAGAAGAAGCTCTTAGCCTTCATATGACTGTTGAACTGAGAGGGGCTGATTTGTAGGGACACTGCACATCAGAGGAGTGGGATAGGATGGGAGAGGGAGGAGAGGGTGGGAGGACGGAACCGGGGTTGGGGGGGGTGGAAAGAGGGCACTATGATGGAGATGCAACTTGATGTAATAAATAAACATTATAGTGAAAAAGAAAGAAATACAAAAAAAAAATCAAAAAGAAAGAAGTTAGCTTTATGTTTAACAAGAACATTGCTGATTTTACACAGCCTGGTTTATCAGGGGCCTCCCTTCTTTTCCTTGATTGTCTCCAAACAAAGCAAAACCCAACTCAAAAACACATGCATCAGCACCACCATGATGTTCTATTCTAAAACAACATTTGTGCCCCTGCCTGCTGAAGCTTTACCCAAAGCTCTATCAGGTTGTACATAAAATAGTTTTGTCCCAGTACTCTTAGGTGGCAAGAAAAAGGAAAAGACAAAGGGCTCTGGAGAGAAGAGAAGTGATCATGGTAAATTAGGGGAGATTGCTTCTGGCCAGTCAGTAGAGAGTCCATCTTATTTTTAGTTGAAAAAAATGTATACAATATATTCTAATCATGCTTTCCCCCTCTTCCTATTCCTCTCAGATCCTCTTCACCCACCCAAATTCACACTCCCTTCCTCTCTTTGTTTTTAAGTTGGTTATGCAAGTTAAGTTGGAAACTGAGTTAGGTATAGAACTTTAAACTCATCAAGATAGACAATAGAATATTATCATCAGTTGCCAAACACATATGGACTGGGCATTGGGAATGTATGTTATACCTTATAATTTTCATTATTGTTCTTATTGGTTTGTATTGTATGTATTATTATAAGAAAAAGAGCCTTCAGCAATTAAGAGCACTGGCTGCTCTTCCAACAGACCCGGGTTCAAATCCCAGCACCCACATGGCAGTTCACAGCTGTCTGTAATTGCCAGGTGTGGTGATGCACGCCTTTAATCCCAGCACTAGGGAGGCAGAGGCAGGCGGATCTCTGTGAGTTCAAGGCCAGCGTGGTCTACAGAGTGAGTCCCAGGATAGCCAGGGCAACACAGAGAAACCCTGTCTGGAAAAACCAATATATTGTATATATATACACACACACAGACATAAATGAATAAAAGAAAAAGAGCCTTTTATTGGACTAAAAGGGGGAGCTATTGGGGGAAAAGATATATGTTAAATTTTTAAAAAAGTGGATAAGGGGGAAAAAGATATACCTTAAATTTTTTAAAAAGTGGATAAGGAGGATAGGATCGGGAGGGGGAAGAGGGAAGGGACTGAGATTGAGATGTAACTTGAAGAAATAAGTAAATGTTGAAAAAAAAAGAAAGATGATCAGAATAGTAAAAGAAAGAAATAAAATTTATTTAATGAAAAACAAGAAAGCAGGAAACTCACATACACATACCCCACAAACACATAAAAATGAAAACCAAATGTATGAGCAAAATACCAATACACCAAACAGAGCAACCCAAGACAAGAAAAATCTACAAAAATACCACTGAGTTCATTTTGTGTTAGCCAACTAGTTCTGGGCATGGCTAATACACCCTGAGGTGTGGTTAATATACCCAGTGAGACTTCGTTAGAGAAAAGTAAGTTTTCCTTTGCCAGTGGGTACCGACTGGACATAGTTTCTAGGTTAGCAGTGGGAGCCTGTGTCCACTTCCCCCTTTCAGTGCTGGGACCCCCATCTGGCTTGAACATGTACAGGTTCTGTGTGTGCTGCCACAGTGTCTGTGAGTTCATATGTACATCAGTCCTGTCGTATCTGGAGGGGACTGTTTCCTTGGAATCATCCTCCACCTGTGGCTCTTACAACTTTTGTGTCTCCTCATCCACATATCTCTGAGCCCTGAAGGGAGGATTTGATGAAGACATTCCACTTAGGACTGAGTGAGAGTTCCATCTTCATGCTAATGTATGAAGTCTTGGAGGAGTTAAGAAAGCACACTGAGAGTGTGGAAGCTGGGAAACAAGGCAGAGTATTTAAGTCAAACCACCTGACAAAACCTACATGCTGTGGTCACTCCCCGTCAGCAGGCACAGTGACACTTGTAATAACTACCCACAAAATAACATGTTCCTTGATAAAAAGTTCTTATCCAACAGGCAAGTCTAGATTCCAAGATAAATCCATCATCTTGAAACCTTAATCCCAATGGAGTTGAGATGACTTTCCCCAAGAATGATGAAACACTGCTGCCTTTGCCTCATGTATCCTCATCTTCTCCATGAAATATCCCATTATAAAAAGAGACAAATACCTTGAAAGGACCACATGGCAGTGAACAGAACCAAAATTACATTATGTACAGATGCAGGGCCTATTATATATGCTAATAAATGTATAGAAACTGATTTTATATGGAGGGATAAATTCGGGCCATTTGTAGCATCTCTAGGAGGGCCTAGATCTTGGCAGACCACAGGCCAAATTCAGCCCACTAGCACAGTTTTTATTTTATCCTTAGACTTAGCATGATGCTTGAAAAGAAATTAAGCAGTGCTTTTGAATTAGATAATCAGAGAAAAAAAGAAAATTGAATGTTTTCTTCTCTTAATGTATCAGAAGCACCAGAGGAGCACCTGCCACTCTGTGCCTACTTCCCATGGACTAGCGCCAAGGGCAAGCTGATTTTCTCAGGCAAGCACCACCTCCTACCACTATGATACATCTGCCTTACCCTCCGCAAGGAGCGGCATTTACTCTCCTCCCCTCTGCTGGCCAAATCCCTGCAACTGCAGAAAACTACTAAATTGCTCTGGCCTGTTGATCAGCAACAACAAAGAGATCTTTGCCACTGGAAAACAAAATTCCTCTCTATTCCTGACCTTCTCCCAGAAGCAGGTGATACATGCTCGAGAGATGCAAATGGAATTTGACTTGACAGACCACCACTTTGAAATTGAAAGGGGTTCCGAATGCCGATTCCTCTCGCACCATGCTACACATACGCTTATTTGTAAATTCAGAATTGCTTGCAAATTTTGTTTCCCCCAAACATTTAAAATATTAAATAACTTCCCCTACCATGTTTCTAAATATGATTGAAGCATTTTTTGAGACAAGATTCCACTATGTAATGCTGGCTGGCCTGGAATTCTTTGCATAGACCAGATTGGCCTTGAACTCACAGAGATCCACCTGCCTCTGTCTTCTACGTGCTGGGATTAAAGACATGGGATGCCATGTCCAGGTGATTAAAATATATTAAGTGAGTCCTGAAAGTGTCCAAGAATTACACTGTATTTATCTAAGATTGTGATGTGAGATCCTTATCCCAACATAGTACTCATAGGCATAGCCGAGGCAAAGAAGAGGAGAGGAGGGGAAGGGAGGGGAGGGGAGAGGGGAAGAGAAAGAAGGGGAAAGAAAAGGGGAAGGGAAGAGACTAAGAAAATGAGAAACAAGGAAAAGGAAATGCATAACAACTACCAGCATTCAGCATAGTCCCCACCACTGAGTCACTACCAGGCATATGGTCACCACCTCATGGGGCATTCCCAATCTACCTGCAAAGATTTTATAACTACAGCAATTCAATTCACTTTGAGCAGTGTGTTCTGACAGATACATTCAGTTAGAGAGATCTCTGCTCTGTTTTCTGATCACCAGTTAATCCTCACTTCCCCATTTAGCAGCAGCAGACACAAAGCACCACGCACACTTTCTGCAGCTCAACTGGAAAGCGTCACTTGTCAAGTGCACCTAAGCAAAGGCTGGCAGGTGTCAGACTAGTTCAGATCAGTGAACTGAAAATTCTCATTCTTACAGAAATTCTGCTTCAGTCATTTCCAATACAACTTGGAACTCCAGCAGAGTTGTTTCCCACTAAGCAATTAATGCAAAAATAGAAATATCTGTGTTGTGTATGCATGTGTTTTCAGTGAATGCTTAGTCTTTTGAATGCCCCTAGAATTTAAAGACAGACCCCTTGGGCCCTTCTAGGGGAATCATGAGATAAAACTATTCCCCCCCCCCTTTTTTAACGTTTATTTATTACTTCAGGTTACATCTCCATCACAATATCCTCTTTCCACCCCTCCCAGTCACACCCTCCCACCCTCTACCCACAATCCCTTCCATCCCACTCCTCTGGAGTGGAGTGTCCCTACATATCAGTCCCCTGCCCCAGTTCATCAGTCATAGGAGGGCCAAGAGCCTCCTCATACACTGGGGGCCTACAAGGCAGTACCACTAGGGCAAAGTGTTTCATTGACAGGAAACAAAGTCTATGTCCATGTTCCCTTTGGCGCATTCAGTGTAGTATAGTTATCCTGCACTATATGGCTAAAAGCCGACTATAAGTGAATAGATGTTATGTGCATCCTTCTGAGTCTGGGTTAGCTCACTCAGGATGAGCTTCTCTAGTTCCATCCATTTGGCTGCAAATTGCATGATTTCCTTGTTTCTGATGGCTGAGTAATACTCCATTGTGTAGATGTACCACAGGTTTTTTTATCCATTCCTCAGTTGAGGGACCTCTGGGTTGTTTCCAGTTTCTAACTATTACAAATAAGGCTGCTATGAACATAGATGAGAAAACTTCCTTCTGATTTGGTGAGGAATCATTTGGATGTATACCCAGAAGTGGTATGTGAAACTGCAAATTAATTAATTAATGTAGTTATTAGTAAATATAAACTGTAAGATTAGGCTGGTGGAGTAGCCAGCAGCTTGGCAGAGGAGCAGTGGCCTGGCCCTCATGTCTTAACCTGCCTTCCTATACTCTTTCTGCCCAGCTAATTGGCCATAAGTGACTTTTATTAACTAATCAGAGAATGCCTCAGAAGGGGGCGGTAACCAGATCTCAGCATTGAATTCAACCTATCAGAAGCAATGTTGTTAGACCTTCCCTCAACAGGTATGGCGGGGTCTTCAGGTAGAGCTATTCCAAGTATAAAACTATTCCCTAATAGTAGTAACATCAACTTTGCCTTTCCCTTTTTCATCTCTCTTGCATGTGCAATGGAGTTTTCTACACGTTGCATGATCTGTGATACAACAATAGAAAATGCCAATGAGAAGCTGTTTAAACATTTGCAAGAATGCAAAACAATTTGACTCCTCACTTAATGTTTCTTGAAAGTCTAATTATTTCCTTTTTTTTGTTTTTTTTTTAGACAGGGTTTCTCTGTGTAACCCTGGTTGGACTCACTTTGTAGACCAGGTTGGCTGGAACTCACAGAGATCCACCTGCCTCTGCCTTCCGCTTTTTCTTAAAAAATCATTATTGTACTAATCTGTAATGGGCAGCTTGTTGTTGTGTTGTTGAGGTTTTTGTTTTGTTTGTTTGTTTTTGTTTATTTGTTTGTTTGGTTTTTCGAGGGAGGGTTTCTCTGTGTAGCCCTAGCTGTCCTGGAACTCACTCTGCAGACCAGTCTATCCTGGAACCCACAGATATCCACCTGCCTCTGCCTCCTGAGTCCTTTGGAAATGGCAGGCTTTTTTTTTTTTAATTGTGTGTAATCATATGTGTCTGAACATTCGATTGTGCACATGAGTGTAGTGCCCTCAGAAGCCAAAAGAGGGCATGAGTCTGATCCCCTGCAACCGGAGCTACAGGTGGCTATGAGTCTCTGGCCTTGCGTACTAAGAAGTGATTCCAGATGTTTTTCTAGAGCTCATGTGCTCTTAACCACTGAGCATCTCTCCAGGCCCTTGATGTTACTTTGAAATGAACCAACACCTCCAGCTTTGTCTCCTCATCAATATTAGGAGATGAAACCTAAGCCAAGTGTAGAGGTGCAGGCAGAGGATCCAAAGCTGAGGGCCATCCTTGGCTACATAATGAGATTAAGGTTACTGAAGACTTTGCCTCAGAAAACAAGAAAAGCAAAGCCTTCAGTTTTCGAAGGGGCCCGAACACGACACCAGCCTAGACGCCCCACAGATGAATGGGGAAAGCGGTGTGGTATCACGTACAATGATGTTTTCCTTAGCCATAGGAAAAACAAAACAATTCCCCCTTTAGGCAAGCGGCCGGACCCAAATTTCATCAATGCCAGGTGAAGTCAGCTGAATAGCCAGAAAGACAAGTGTGTCCTCTCACATAGGGATCTAGGTTTAAACATATGCATCTATCTAGATTTAAATAAATAAATATATGGCATGAAAGCAGAAGGGAGATTGTGGTGTGGGAAAGACCTAAGGGCATGGCAAGAATGGGAAAGGGAATTTGGGGAGGAAAGAGAGGCATAATATTGCAAATTTTCTCTCATAGACAGAACCTAAATTTAGCCACATAAATATATGCAAACATATACACTTGTGTGTGACGTGAAAACAGTGGAGGGCATGAGGGGATCAGTGAAGACAGAGAAAAGGGACTATAAAGGAGAGTGGAGGCAAATATAAGCTGAGTACAGTGACATGTACTATGAAAATATTATAATCTGTTATTTTGTATGCTAACTGAAAAAATAAAACTATATGGGGAAAACATTAACTAAATTAAGCATTAATTAAAATACCAAATGAAGAAAGTGGAAATGCTTCCAACGTTGCCTAGGATGTAATGATTCCTCATTAAACCTTGGAGACAATGGTGGAGGTGGTTGTCTGCTGATAAACGCAGACACTGGCATTCATCACTTACAGTTAAGAAAACTGAGGCCTCACGGTACCCAACTTTCCAAGGCTGGTATGTAGTGCTGGAGTCCAGCCCAATGCTAGCAAGGCATGCAGCAAGCCCTTCTGCTGTGCTGCGCCACACACGTGAGCGCCTGAGCTAATCAAATTTGGGTTCCAAACTGGGGAACTTCTGTATGGGGTCTGAGAGTTTGTTTGTCTAACAAGCTGCCAAGCCAGGCTGCCACTCACCCTCAAACCACCGTGAAGACTGCACACCTGTCCTCGTGGATGTCGTGAATTTTTCTTAGCATTTGAAAGAGACTCGGAGGGGATGTGGGTTTGGGAGGTGAGGGGTTATGGTGAAGGTGGGGGTATGGAAGTGTGGGTGTGTAGGCACACATATAACCCAGCACAGCCAAGAAGTTGAGAGCTTTTGGAAGTTGATTCTCTTCCTCCACCATGTCAGCCTCATTTTAACCCATGTGTTCATTTTCCTGTTTACAAATATTCAAATATTCTTGTGCTGGTTAAAAATTCTTCAATAGCTCCATTCCTGTCCCATTCAGTCTCACCGCACTTCAAGCTGCCTTCTTTGCCAGCTCTGCAGTAGTATTTTAAATTGTCACCAGAGGGCGCCGCTCACTAATCTCAGGCTCCAACTGCGGAGCTCTCTGGGATGCCGGTCGGTTGTGCAATTACATGAACGCAGTAACAGTGAATGGAAGTTGGGAAAATAAAAGGCAGAATGCTACATGAGTCCTGTCAAGGATCTCGGACTGCACGCCCTACCGTTTCATCGCTGCCTTTCTTCTCCATCTTTAGAAACAGGAAAATCGTTGCAATTGAGACAAGGAGGAAAGAAAAGCTACAGCAAGCTTTTAACGCCATGTCATTGACACCTGTTTTTAGGCAAAGATGCTCCTTTCAAAGAAATAATTGATATTTCTGAACAAGGAGTATACCCAACACTGATGTGGGTGACTTGACATACATCAATAGCATGAGATGTTTAAAGAATATACCTATCTTCCCTGGCTCACCTCTTGTGCCTCACAGTTGGGGAAGAGAACATTGACTGCACTTTTATAGATGTACATCAGTATTGACAGCATAGAAAGTTACTTATGTTGAATGTGGTGGTACATACCTGTAGTCACAGCACTTGGGAAAAAGGAGGTTGAAGAGTTCAGGATAACCCTCAGCTACAT
Source organism: Lophiomys imhausi (assembly GCA_907164525.1). Lineage (NCBI taxonomy): Eukaryota > Metazoa > Chordata > Mammalia > Rodentia > Muridae > Lophiomys > Lophiomys imhausi. Next base: position 5,791,276 of record CAJQZJ010032362.1, on the reverse strand, counting down.
AGCAAGTTTGAGGGTAGCCATCTTTAAAAACAAAACAAAAGCAAGTTACTTATGACATAATAGGAAGAGAAAATGAAAATTTGCAATTCTATTAAAACAAGATAGAAAGACAAGAAAATTATAGGGATCCGAGGAAAAAGGGACCTTCACCCTCCAGTCTGGTTGAGTCATCAGCTAAGAAGCAAGAACTCCAATACAATTAACCACAATTGCTGTGAAGATTACAGACACAGAGGCAGTAAATCATTGTATACAGTGATATGTTAAAATATCAAGGAACCGGGTTTAAGGGCTGTCCTAGAGAGGGATATTATCGCTGTGATGAACCACCACAACCAAAAGCAACTTGGGGAAAAGGGAGTTTGTTTTGCTTACAGGTACATAGTCACAATCTATCGAGAGAAGCCAAGCCAGGAACTCAACCTGGCAGGAGCCTGGAGATGTGAGCTGATCTAGAATCCATGGAGGAAGACTGGTTACTGGCTTACTCAGCCTACTTTCATATGGAATCCAGGACCACAAGCCCAGGGATGGCTCTACCCACAATGGACTGGGTCCTCCCTGCCATTAATTAAGAAAATGCTGACCAGGCAGTGGTGGTGCACACCTTTAATCCCAGCACTTGGGAGGCAAAGGATCTCTGAGTTTGAAGCCATCCTGGTCTACAGAGCAAGTTCCAGGACAGCAGGGCTACACAAGGAAACCCTGTCTTGAAAACAAAAAGAAAAAAGAAAAAGAGCTCTACAAGGTTGCCTACAGCCCAATCTTATGGAGGCATTTTCTCAACTGAGGTTCTCTCCTCTCAAATGACTCTAGCTTGTGTCAAGTTGACACACAAACACATTACGATGAAGCCACACCCTTTGCTTTCTTGTTCATCTCCACCATCACATATTAATAAAGACATATATAATATAAAATATATAAATATAAGTAATATAAAACAATTACAAACATAGTAAGTCCCACAGCCTTACAAAGTCAAACACTTTAAAAATTTGTCTCTTTAAAAATATCCAATTTCAGAGCTGGAGAGATGGCTCAGCGGTTAAGAGCACTGACTGTTCTTCCAAAGGACCCAGGTTCAAATCCCAGCACCACATGGCAGGCCACAGCTGTCTCTAATGGCCAGGCTTGGTGGCGCACACCTTTAATCCCAGCACTCAGGAGACAGAGGCAGGTGGATCTCTGCCAGCTCAAGGCCAGCCTGGTCTACAAAGTGAGTCCAGGACAGCCAGGGCTACACAGAGAAACCCTGTCTCAAAAACAAACAAACAAAATCCAATTTCTTTTTTTTTTTTCTTCAAGTTACATCTCAATCTCAATCCCCTCCCTACTCCTCCTCTGGTCCCACACTCCACCTTCTTCCCCCTCAAACTTCCTTGTTTTTTTTTTTTTTTTTAAGTTTAAGGTATATCTTTTTCTCCCCAGCAGCTCCCCCTTTCAGTCCAACAAATGGCTCTTTCTCTTATAGCAACAAATACAATACAAAACAACAGAAATAATTAGGTCACAATTATGAGAATTATAAGGCTTAGCATACATTCCCAATGTCCAGTCCATACGTATTTGGCAACTGACTTTAATCCAGTTTCTTTTAGAATCCAAAATCTCCATAAAACTTCCAAATCTTTTTTTAAAAGTTTAAAGTCTCTCAACCGTGGGCTCCTTTACAATCAGAAATAAATTAAATGCTTTACTTCAAGAAGGAAGAACCAGGGCACAGTCAAAACAAAGCAAGTCATACAGTGTGAATAACTTAATGTCCAATATCTAGGACTCATTCATTCATAATCTTCTGGGCTCTTCCAAAGGGCTTGGATCCCTCCCTGGCTCCAGCCTCTGCAGCACACACACTTAGTTCAGGCTGTGCCTGGCTCCACCCCACCACTGCTACTGTTCTTGGAAGTTGTCCCATGGTACTGGCATCTCCAAAATGCTGGGATCTTCATGGTATCAAGCCTCAACTTCTCTCTATGTCTCCTTCAATCCTGTGGCTTCAACTTTTACTAAGGCTGCACCTCTCCAATGGCTTACCCTGGTCTCTCACAGTGCCATGCCTCAGATGCTTGTCCATGACCTTTCATGCTTTCAAAACCAGTATACCACCTGGGTGACTCTTACACCACCAAGGCTAGCTGTCAGTGCAAGGTACAACCTTGGCCACCTATGGAATGCAGGTCTAGGCTGACTCTGAGGAAACAGTTCTCAGATTACACCTCAAGGATGACGGTCTCTTCTTAACCACCATTAATTTCTTAGATCCAGCTGGCCAGCATCAGGTGTCCTAGAAAAACAAAAGTTTTACATTAGTGGTTCTTGTCTCTTGTTAATCACAGCTGACACTTTAGCCCCAATTGACCAGAACCACAGATTTTTCAACTCAAAATAGCAAACGGTCCTGATAGAGTCTTTAAGTGACTCTCAAAATTCCCTCTGGAACGTCACAAGCCAGGCCTCCATTATCTGAATGGATCTCAACACTCTACACTCTGAATGGATCTTCCAAACTCCCAAAGAGAAGCTCACCATGCTTTAAACACTCAATGAGTTTTCTAGCCCAAAGTTCCAAAGTCCTTCCACAATGTCTTCCAAAAACAACATGACCAGGTCTGGCACAGGAATACCATAGTATCCTGATACCAATTTTGTCCTAATTAGTGTTACTATTGCTATGATCTATGATGAAGCACTGTGACCAAAAGAACTTGAGAAGGGAAGGGTTTATTTGGTTTACACAGTCCATTGAGGAAAATTCAAGGGCAGGAACCTGGAGGCAGGACCTGATGCAGAAGCCATGACGGGAGGTGCTGCTTACTGGCTTGCTCTCTATGGCTTGCTGAGCCTGATTTCTTAGAGAACCATCAGCCCAAGGGTGGCACCACCCCCTGGGGAAGAGATCCATTCATATCAATCACCAATCAAGAAAATGCACCACTGGTTTGCCTATAAGTCAATCTAGTGGGGACATTTTCTCCATCGAGGTTCCCTGTTCCAAAATGATGCTAGCCTGTGCTACACTGGCCTAAAACTATCTACTGCAGACCTCCTTCTTCTCCTACCCATTTTCTGAGAAACCCACAACCAGGACTGCTGACTGTTGACAGAAAAGTCACCCAGCTTCCCTGCTACCCTCTGATCTATTATTACCTTACCAATTATATTCATGTTCAGTGACCTTCAGGGAGAAACATGTTACCCCACTTAGTTTCCTTAGCAACCTTTTGAAGATAACTTCAAAATCTCCAAAAATGGTCTCTCTGCCTATTGCAAAGACAGTCTGAGAAGCCCACACCCACGCTCTCAGCTATATCTTATTTTCTCCCCGGGTGTCTTCATTCCCTAAAGCCCTCTGCTTCAAAGCTCTAGTTCAAAACGTCTTCTAATAACCTTCAGATCTACTTCCTGCTGGCTTGTCCTGAAATCTTCCTCTGCATGGAAGCTAAGGATCTTTTACCTGAACTAGTGTCCCTGATTCAGGGAACTCCTCAGGCTTGTGGGTAACAGCTGAGCTGTGTCTGTGTCCCTGTCTCTGCTGCTGCTGACAGTGCAGAATAGGATCTCTTCAAAATCATGTACAGAGGTAAAATGTATTTGAAAATACACAGATGGAGAGATCTGGGAAGCATCGTATCTTAACTTTCCTACAGAGCCTCTTCTGATAGACCCAGGTACTCTCCTGACTCTAAATATTTAAAACTGTTTTTCTTTTGTATTTTATCTTTTTAAAAATATATATATATCTTTAAAGACAGGCCTCATCTAGCTTAGGCTAGCCTCGAACTTCTGCTTCAGCCTCCTAAGTGCTGTGATTCTAGGCTTGTGCCACCAGTCCCAGCTACTTTTCAAGATTCTATGACACATACAGCCTTTTAGAGTTTCAGAGAGAGATTTCAGGGCTGCAACAGTAAATGAGTGGGACTACAAAGGCAAGGGCAATGCCCTCACATAAATACCTGCTTCACACTGTCATTATCAAGCCCCCCACACAAACACACACCTGCAAATTTTATCTGGGGAAGAAAGAATTGCCTTAGTTTAGCAACGAAGCAGTTTTGTAGCTATAAGCAGGTCATTGGATCTGAGGCACCTCAGTTGTTTCTTCTTCCTCTTCTTCTTCTTCTTCTTCTTCTTCTTCTTCTTCTTCTTCTTCTTC
>CAJQZJ010032362.1:5774206-5787110 GCA_907164525.1 Lophiomys imhausi | reverse complement strand
TCTTCTTCTTCTTCTTCTTCTTCTTCTTCTTCTTCTTCTTCTTCTTCTTTCTTCTTCCTTCTTCCTTCTTCTTCTTCATGCTTATTACCACCTACTGTAATTTAAAAGTTAAGAAGATAAAACTTAGAGATATTTCTATTTGTCAGTTACAAGGGGATAAAATAATGCACCAAGTAGAAGAATGTAAGTGACTTTTCTGTCTGTTTCAATGCACACCTGTATTGAAAAGAAGAGGTACTTACCTTGTTTCAGTGTACTCAGCAGAAAGGGTGTTTAACAAACATTTTCTATCCAGGTGGAAACATTAGCAGGAGTTTCTGCAGCATTCCTTCTCCATCAGAATAGCTATTCTTTGATTTTTTTTTTCTGATACATTTTGTTATTGGCAATGTTGAAAATAATGTTAACTATGCAAAGGAATGCCAATTAGTAAAAATGGTTCTGAAAAAAAGCAAACTTTCATGAGATGGCCACAGGCATTGATGGGAGAAGTGTCACAGCTTCCTCCTTGAGGGTAAGGTTTAGGGTTATTTTAGAGCACAGAGAAACTTCATCAGTTGATATCCATGGTCTGCACAACACAAATAGTATCTGTAAGACACAAATAGGATCCACAGTCAGTCTAGAAGAAGGCAATGAAGCTTCCTTTCTCATGACACCAAGAAACTAGGGTAGTGACACTCAATACTTTAAGCTAGTTATGTCTAGGGATGCTAGAAATGTGTGTCAAGATACCATGTGCCCCACTGGGTTTTGTAACCATGGAAACAGCTCCAGTTTGCCAAAGAGATCGTCACAGAGGCTGGCCACTTTGGCTAGGAAGGATAGGAAAATGTAACACCACTAAACCTGGAATTAAACAATTTAATAAGTGAATTCTATACTATGCAAGCTATAATTCAATGGAAAATGTAGTAACAATTATTATAAAATAGGAATCATATCAATGGGTTCTTGTGATTTTTTTTTCTTGTTTGTTTGTTTCTGAGACAAGATCTCGCTACCAGGACTGGCAGGATGGCTCAGTACTTAAAGAAGCTGCAGCCCAAACCTCCGCGACCTCAGTCTGATCCCAAAACCTACACAGAGGAAAGCAGAGAACCAACTCCAGGAAGTTGTCCTCCGACACCTACGAATGCTCCATAGGACTCAGTGCCCCCCCACCATGCTAAGAGTAATAAATAAAATATTTTTAAATTTAACTGAAAAATATAAGTAAAAATATTTTTAAAGGGGATGGTGAGATGTCTCAGTGAGTAAAATGCTTGCTGCACAAGGCTGACAACCTGAGTTCAAGCCGTAGAGGCCACATTAATGTGAAGGGAGAGGACTAACTCCACAAAGTTACTCTCTGAACTCCATGTTTGTGCCAAGGTATGGCCACACATATTACACACACACACACACACACACACACACACACACACATATCATACACATACACACATATCACACACACACACACAGAGTGAAATCCTCAGTTATAACAGAAATGGCAGGCCTGCACACACGACTGAATTTTGCATGGAGTTCTGTTGAACAGAGCACAACGGGAGGAAGCTTACCTCCATGCCTATCCCAAAGATGTACAGGAGGGCAAGATTTGTTAATCATGTCCAATTAATGATATAACTTCTTTCAGTTACTGTTTTAGCTTTAAGAGAAAATAAAGGGCTCAGATTTGAAAGGAGGTGGCATAAGAAAAGCCAACAAAAGAGAACAATATACTGTGAGAAAAATATATTTTTGTATTTCAATAAATGTTCAATTATTAATTCAATATCAAAAATAAGAAGACTTCACTATGTAATCTAAGCTAAACCTGAACTTGTAATCCTCCTGCTTCAGCTCTCAGAGTACTAGAATTACTGGTATGTACCACCACATTGATGGTGGATTGTTTTTAACAACTAGATTGGCCTCCAAATGATAGGATATGTGTATCATTATAGTGAGGATACAAATGCAGAAACAAGACACCTGTATGAAGGATAAGTTTATTACGTATATACCAGGACCATTCTGGATCCATAGAAAAATCTTGGCACTTTACTTCCTGAGGAGGTCCTAGTCTCCTAGGACAAGCCTAAGAGTGACCCACTCCTCCAGCTTGGATAAGCCCATCTCCAAAAAGCAAAACATTCCCAATAGCTCAGAATTTTCATCATTTTATCACTTCTCAATCTTCAAGGGTACCTCTCAGCAACATTGAGGTAGGTCATGGAAAAGTCACGTGGTACCCAGCTGGGAAAATCTGGGGGGGGTAGTAGCTACAATGTGCTAGGACTTGAGCATGAGGTGGAAGCAGACGAGGCTTTGCTAAGGGCCCATAGAAGCCAGAAAGGCAGGTATCCCGCCTACCTGCTCCGAGTCTTCTAGTTCTTTCTCCCTTCTCCTACCTCACACTACCTCAGACTACCTCAGAATATATCTGCCTGGGGCTACCTCAGCAACCTAAGAGCAAGGGAAAATAAAAATTTAAAAAGCTGGGTGTAGTGATACACCACTTTAATCCCAGCATTCGGGAAGCAGAGGCAGGTGGTTCTTTGTGAGTTTCGAGGCCAGCCTGGTGTACATAGTGAGTTCCAGAACAGCCAGGAATACATAGTGAGACCCTGTTTCAACAACAACAAACAAACTAAAAGAAAAACAAAACCCAAGGTATTATTCACATTAAATTAACATGTTCTGAATATATAATCAAAGGTAAACAGGTACACTTAATTGCTCGGAAATCCCCACAATACTTTAGAATATTCTCGTTACCAAAAGAAAGTCCATTGTGCCTATTTACAGCTTAAAGGATCTTTACCATCACTAGTCCTTAGGATCCAAGTTCCACTCCCAGATATAAAGGAGAGGAAGCAGAGAGCAGGGCCCAGAACCATGGTCAGCTCTCTAAGCGGTTGCACTGCTGAGTACCAACTCAGGGGGCTGGTGGCTTTGTTCGCTTTGTTTTTGGCTTTTGTTTTGTTTTAAGATTTATTGATTTTATTTTACATATGTGTCTACCTGCTTGTGTGTCTGTGGCTTCCAGTTTTTGATGTGCCCTCCTTTTCCTTCCCTGGTAAAAACTGCAGAATTAGTACTAGGACTCACCACCTGGTCATTCTGATCGCCACACTGGAAGTGTATCATCAGTCGCACTCAAGTGGGACAGTTCTTCCTGTTTGTTCCCACCTGGTACTGCCCTGTAGGCCTTGGACATTCTAGGTCACACTTTCTCCATAAGCCTTTTAGGTAAGTCAGTCTCAGGATAAATTCCACCCTCTACTGGTCATTCCAGTCTGGGTGACGCTGGTTCTTCTAATCTCCCCTAGTGTCCACTGCCTGGGAAAGTCCATTTCATCTGAGTTGTCTGTCTCTCAACCTTTTTGTTATTGAGTATTTTGTGCATGATTTGTATGTACAGGTACGAGTGCCATGGTGCCTGTGGAGGACAGAGGACAACTCTGGGGAGTCAACCTCAAGACACTAGGGCTTGCAAAGCAATGGCTTTTTTATCAGCTGTGGCACCTTGCTGGCTTTCAACTTTAAAACGGTACTTTATTTCAAATCCAGGGTCTTCCACATAAAAATTCTGAAAAGCTTAATTTGCCTTCATCACCATCACTCGTTGAAGTCTTACTAGTATGTAAACTAGTTCAGAGTTCCAAAAGTACCCCTAGAAAATCATAATAAACTTAAGTCATCCATCTTGGATTTAAAATACTTTTCCAGCTTTTTCACTATCCAGCTGCGCTTGCTATCAGTCAGTTGTTCATGGAACTGATGTGGAAGTGAGGGTTGGAAAGAGGAAGGCTTCTGTCTACCAAGGAAAGAGAACAGGGAGAGAGCACTATATGGTGTGCCAGCAAAAGCATCATCACCCTGCAGGAACTTTGTAGGAGAGCAGACTCTTGGGCCCTGTCTAGACCACATTAAGCTATCATAAGATCCTGATGGATGTGAAAATTCAAATGACTCAAATTAACTGTAGTCTACTAAATTACAGACCAGTGCATACTGTACTTAGAAATCCAGTCAAGATTTTAGAAATAACTCATACTGATCCTCTCCTCCCCTCCCCTGCCTACATTCACCCCAGGGGAACATCCCTACTTACTTGTATGTTTCTCCTCATTTATCATTTATGGGAATGTGTTATCACTTTATGGGGCTGGTACTTAGTATTAGACTTGCTAATGAGCCGTATCAACACACTTCTGCTGCCTGTCATTTGGAGCAGTTACAGGCATACAGTGTGCAGCACAAAAGCTCGGCAGCCAGCCTTCCATTGTCAGCAAACAAGCAAGAGGAGGGTCCAGAGGTGTCATCATCTTATGCAAAGGAGCTGAGAAAGACCAACTCAAACAAGAAGCTAGCATCTGCAGGGAGGAGGTGGATGGGAAAGGCGATGCTGGCAGCTGTCTTTGCTGACTACAATTCCAGCATCATGAATGAGTCATTTGCTCACCTCCACTTTGCAGGAGGGTACCTGCCGTCTGACTCCAACAACTGGAGGACCATCATTCCCGCTCTCTTGGTGGCTGTTTGCCTGGTGGGCTTCGTGGGGAACCTATGTGTGATTGGCATTCTCCTTCATGTTGTCTGCAAAGGAAAGCCATCCATGATCCACTCCTTGATTCTGAATCTCAGCCTGGCTGACATCTCTCTCCTGCTCTTTTCTGCACCTGTCCGAGCTACAGCATACTCCAAAGGTGTTTGGGATTTAGGCTGGTTTGTCTGCAAGTCCTCTGACTGGTTCATCCACATGTGCATGGCAGCCAAGAGCTTGACAATTGTTGTAGTAGCCAAACTGTGCTTCGTGTATGCAAGTGACTCAGCCAAGCAAGTCAACATCCACAACTGCACCGTTTGGTCAGTGCTGGTGGCCATCTGGCTTGTAGCCAGCCTACTTCCCCTGCCGGAATGGTTCTTTAGTACCACCAGACATCACGCAGGTGTGGAAATGTGCCTCATGGATGTGCCAGCTGTGGCCCAAGAATTCATGTCAATCTTCGGTAAGCTCTATCCTCTCCTGGTGTTTTGCCTTCCTTTACTTCTGGCCACCTTTTATTTCTGGCGAGCTTATGGCCAATATAAAAAACGAGGTACGAAAACTCAAAATCTTAGAAACCAGATGCATTCAAAGCAACTCACAGTGATGCTGCTGAGCACCGAAATCACCTCCACTCTTCTGTGGCTCCCCGAATGGGTAGCATGGCTGTGGGTATGGCACCTGAAGGCTGGTGGTCCAATGCCACCACAGGGTTTTATAGCCATGTCTCAAGTCCTGATGTTTTCCATCTCTACAGTAAACCCTCTCATTTTTCTAGTGATGTCTGAAGAACTCAAGGCAGGCTTGAAAGGCATATGGAAGTGCGTAATAACCAGAACGCCTGCAGTTGCCTCAGAGGTTCAGGGAGCACCAGCTGGAGACACAGAGGCCCTTCCTGACAAGGCTACATCTCCAGAGCCCCAGACATCCATTTCAGAGATGGACAGACCTGGCTCTCCTAACTCTAGCAAAGACAAAAGTGAAAAGGCAGTGATTCCCATCCTTCCTGATGTTGAGCAGTTCTGGCATGAGAGGGATGCTGTCCCTTTGGCACAGGACAATGACCCTATTCCCTGGGAACATGAAGGCCAAGAGACAGAGGGCTGCAATTAGCAGACTTAAGTTTCAAAGAAAAACAAATTGTGATTATTGTATTTAGTTGTTCTGCTGCTTAGCAATATTGCTGACTTTAAACTACAATTAGAAATTGCAAAGGTTTCTTTCTGTAGTTTCAAACTACAGTCTGGTAAGTAGAATGGCATGTACTAATTTTGCTTCAGAGTTCTCCATCTGAAGAACTCATTTGAAGTGTAATGTAAAGAAAACTATGTCGAAGTGATTGAAGGGCTCACATGGACTTGTCCCCAGGGTAACCCTTAGTCACAGTCCTGTACTGCACAGGCTAGGGTAGTTTATCAGACTGAGCCCATGTACTGTTTCTTCCTGAAACTGCTGGCCCCAATGTATCAGCAAGTTATATTTTACCTAACCTAAGCTCAAACTCTGTACCCTCCTTGGCTTTTTAAAAGTGCAAATTTTACTTATAAGTTCTCTTCACTTGCTTAATAAATGATAACTTACTTCATAAAAAGTCCATAGAATTTTCCTGAGCAAAAGTTACAAAATAATGAATATTTCCTTTTCTTCTGGAATGATTTCAAACCATGGCTATTTGGGGCCCACATTTATGTAAATTCAAGTCTTGCCTTACAGTATAAAAGATGTTTCAATCTTTAAAAATCTACCTGAGTGCAACTATTATATTAGTAGCCTGACATGACATTCTATACCATAATGCAGAACTGTCCAACGTCCCTTCTCTTCCAAAATAAGAGCATTCTACAAGCTGAAATGCATTCTCCTTGATCTCTGTTCTCTCAAGACAAGATGGACTGTAAGCTAAAGCTCATGATGAGATGTTATCTACTCACTAAAGGCAAGGATAAGGATAAAGGATGATGGTGACTTTTCTTCTATCATCAAACTTGAACACCCTCAAATTTAAAATGTTACCAGGGCTCTAAGGTATAAAAAGTCAAGTGTAATAAAGTGTAGAAAAGGACACACAAAAAAAGAGAAAATCCAGCAGACAGCTAACAGGGAAGAATAGAATAATCACAAGGACAATGCAGAGCAAAAGGTGATAAAAAGGCATTTCAGTTCACAGATGTAGAAAATCTGAGGGTAGCAGAATGCAACATACTGAATAAAACATGACCACGCATTTCTCTCCCCTTTAAATATAAAAGGCATTATACACTTTTGATTCTTAACTGCTTCCTTAATGGAATTCTGGGATTTTCCACTGTTGGGTACCTCAGAGAAGGAAAAAATGACCCCCTCCCCCCCCAAAAAAAGCAATGGAGGAATTTGAATAATATTTTGCTCAGTACAAAAACTGTCATTTACAATGTTCAGTCTTGGGATAATTTTACTATAAAAAGTTGTGGTTTTCTTTTTAACACAAGACTAAGCTGCCTTCTTTTTCACTTGTTTCACTACAAATTGTATTTGAAGCTCTCTCATTCAAATAAAGTAATAGTTTAGTCCAAGAATCCAAAATTACTGTTTTGTTGAATCCAGTTGCATGAGGGGTTGCCACTGAAACTGAGAAACAGAGGAGGCAAGATTTTGTTTTATACACACAATATAAACAGAGTAAGCTTCAAGTATATGACTTCTTGAAAATAAAAACAATGATGTATTTCTGATTAGAGACTTAATGCTATCTGTGCCTCAAATTATCATTTCCAAACCATCACTCAGAATGAGAGGGTTTTATGAGGTAGCCTGACAACAGTGTCCCAGGTTTCTGGTAATCTGCAGATACTGAAACAACATATAATTACAATGACTCATTCATTAAGAACATGAGAGTCCTGATCTAATCATCTTAAAAATCTGCAAGAGAAATATTGACTCACTCCTTCTATGAACAATCCCACACAAACAGTTGATGCCATAAGTGGGAAAGAGGAGATCTCATCAAGCCATTTCTCCAGTCTTTCTACTGTGACAAGATGCAGTGAGTGTACAGACATTACCATGTGGAACTCAGAATAATAAAAAGGTTTTAGGGAAATCAGACTTCTATAACAGTTATATTCCTTTTCCTTTTGGCAAGCATTTCAATTTGACTCCTCACAAAACATAAAAAAAAATTACTTGGTAAATTTATAAAAGTAAATTTCAAAAGGGGGGAGAGGATACAAATTCTGTTTATCTGTTTATCACTTTCACAGCTTTCGACCCTAGTTCTGCTCCATTAATACCAGTCTTCAAGAGGTCATATGACTTCCATGACACTTAACAAGTACTAGAGTAGTATAGATGTGAATGTAATACATAACACACAAATACAGGCCAGCTGGTGTTCCTCTTTCTAGGCTTTGTTGCCATTATAACAGGTGGGAGAAAAACGGGGAAAGATAATTGACATTTGTATCTTCTCACACATCTCATTTATGCGGCACTCTGGTACTGGCAACCTATGAGAACAATATAGGATTTACACACACACACACACACACACACACACACACACACACACACACACATACACAGGTGCGCGCGCACGCACATGCACAACCACCCACCCACATGCACATGTGCACAAACAAAGGAAAAAGAAAGGGAGAATAGGCTTTCTACAAATTTCTTGTCTTTTATATTGGAAATATATTATAGTCAAGCCTTTAAAAACTGTATACTATCCAAGATTTAGCTGTTTTAAGTCTCACATGCTTTCTCCCCCCCCCCCAAAAAAAAGCAGGCCTAAGAGTTTTAAAAAAATATATTGTGTAACAATAATCATTTACAATCCACATATATAAAAGGGTTGGTTTATTGTGGTTCAAATACATAAACTGAACATTCAAACATCTTAAAATTAAACTTTAGAAACAAAAGTTCAACATTCAAACAGGAGTAGTTTACAGGGGATTCCCAGAAAGGTAATTTTGTTGTCTAATTCCAGAATATTGGTAAAGATCATTCAGTGGGGAATAAAGTATGTTTAACCAGGATTCTATTCTGGCCAACATGTTAGTTATGAATATGGTTCATACCTGAGAAGAAATTACTAAATAAATCTTCTCCTGGGCTAAACGAGACTTGGTTTATAACTCAGAGGGGAGAATCAAAGCACGTACGTGAACAAATGCAACTAAACTGTTCTTTAGAGACAAAGGTAAAAGTATGTCCATTGTAATATTCATAGTCTCTGGAAGAATTCAATTCAGTGTTTTCTCTTTTACCCGCTTAAAAAATAAAATCAGAACAAACCCCAACTTCAGTTTTCCTAGAGTCTGTGGTGTTTGCAAGATCCAACCACAAATGCTCCTGTCTTGCCGAGTAACACTGCTAGTAAGGACACCACCACGTCACTGAGGTCCACACCTCATAAAAGGGTGACTTTTAGCTTCAAGATTTCAAAGATGTACTAGAGACAGCCTATGTTTGAGTATGTATGTCAGTCATGCCACACAAAGAAAGCATTAAATATTCCGAAGTGTTCTGTTTGGAGACTGCCCACACTGCTGTTCTTCTGTTCGTCAGGTGGTTTTGCAATAGGTTGACTAATGCACGTATACGTAAAAACCTGAAGATCTGGCTCATGCAAGCGTTTTCAATTAACAGTGAGCCCATGGAGGGGTATTTAAAATTATTTTGTTGATCGTCTAGTGGGCTCTGATGCTGTGGGAGGTGGAGGCGGGCCCCGGCGATCCAGGTCGTCAACGTATGCCACAATCAGCTTCCTCCTCTCCTCTGGCACACAGTCCAGCACTAGATACCGTTTGTCATTCTGCAAAATTTTTTCTACATCTTTCAAGTGCTGATCAGATTCTTGGATTAGCTTTTTGGATCTGAAATAAGAAAAAAAAGCACAAGAATTACTGACTGCTGTTCGCTGGTCTTTCAGAAATGAGCTGGAAATGTCCATCTAGTTCCTAATTGTGTTTCCACTTTTTAAAGAAAAATTTCACTGCAGCAGTCACCTTTGTAAATCGCCTCAGCAAAGACTCCAGGGAGTGAAAGGGCCTCAGAAGCTGAATTACCCTCCCACCCCTACTGGTGGTCCCTCCAGATCAGGGCTGAGGGTGGGTAGGTAAATCTTGCCCGTGCTGTACCTGTTCTGTGGATGAACAGAGGACTTCAGTCTGCGGGGCTGCCAATCCCAGCATCTCTCACAAGCTTTCACTTTCACATCTTTCACTAAATTAACTATAAAAATGTAGAAAGAAGTCTTACTTCACATCTAATTTAAAAGCCCAAGCTGATGCAAAACATTAAGGATCCTGACCAAAAAATCCAAATGACAAAACACCTAAGAAGCACGCCCTCAGCACTGTCTATCCTCCCGAGCACACCCTTGCTTTCTTCCTTCCTCAAAGTTGTCTTTTAGAGGAGGAAGTGCTGGAGCATGAAGCACACCTGGTTCCCTGCACAGGACTGTAAGTCATGCCGAACTGTGTTCCTGATGACACGTCAATAGTGGTTATGGATTACTGGGTGTGCTACACCAAAACCTTTTAAAGGCTCTGATTTTAAATTAAAAAAAAAAAAAAGTGTATCCAGCAACTGCTTTCCCGAGAGGGAAATGATTTTTCTGCCTTAAGATGATGATTTCAGGCATTCATGGTCTAACCCACTCAATAGTCTTTAGGAGGCAAAGATAAGTCATAGTGAAGGATTAAAATCTCTTTGTGAGTTACAATTCTTAAAGAGTTGCGGGTCCTCAAAAACAACAACAACAACAACAACAAAAAAGCAGTGAAGTAAAAACAAAAGTGTATTTTAAAAACTGGATGTACATAACACAAAATAAGAATTGACATCTGGGCCCTTTCTTTAAAAAAAAAAAGTACTATGAATGGCCTGCACCTGCCTTTGCGGAAAGCTGGCATCTTCTGATTCCTAAAGTTAACAATGTCAACATGTGTGTGAGTGAAAGTATGCTCTGGCCATTAGAGTACAGGCTAGTAGACAAGAGCTGCCAGTGGGAACATGGCCTGCACGTACCTATATGTTATGAATTTGGTCTCTTTCAAAAGCGTCCTGAAGTCAGCTTTGGCAGTGATGTACTTGTCTCTGATATACTCTTCAAATTCCCTTTGTTTTTTCTGCAGGGATGGGAGAAAATAAGATTAATAAAACTCAAAACAGACAAAGACAAGGCAAGGATATGTTTTTCTTTCTGTAAAACTTACGGTAGTATGTAACATGCAAAATACATTTCTAAAGAGGAAAAAAAGAAAGAAAAACTGCAAGAACGTGGAAGCACATTACACTAAAATGAAGTGTATTATGTGCGTTTGTTTATACTGCTCAGTGTCCTACAGGGATCATGTCCTGCAGTATCCATGTCCTCAGGAGGTAAGCACAACAGATTTAAGAAACTAAGGGTCAAGCATTCATTTCCTATGGAGGGTACACCTTCAAACACAAAGACAGCAATGACACTATTATGGCTATGCAAAGCAAGAGAACACTCAACACATTTAGCCTTAGGGTGAGGAAATTGCATTGAATGTCATCTATTATTTATATAGACCTTGCTATCACTTCCTTAGAAACAGTCATGTAAATTAGAAACTGACAGTGGATCTTCTAGCTATCAGTCTATCACTCTTTCCCAGTAATATATACTTTATGGTCCACACATCAAATATTCAACTTATTAGAGATGAGCAAGGTTTGAGAAATGTAGTGTACGGGCTTTTCCAGGTCAGACCTAGAGATGCCAATCAGTGACAAAATAAGTAGAACCCAAAAGGACAGAATGGAACTACTTTTTGGTATTATTTTCTACATCAGACATTAGGTGAACTTGTCTCCTACACAGAAGGTGAGTGCAAGAACTGGGCTCTGCTTTTAAAATCTCATGCATAGATTCTTCTACTGTAAAGTCTCCTCTACAAGAACCTAGGACCTCACACTGTTTGCCAGTGCGGATTAACAGGAAGGTGCTTTGATAGATTAGTACCAATCGTAAGCCTGCACATCTACCTAGCAGAAACTGACTATCATTTCATTCAATTGATAAGATTCCTAAACACAAACTCAACCCTAGTAATTTAAATTCTAAGCTTTAGATTATTGCTTTTTTGCTAGTGTATGGAGCACAATTTTTAAAAATATGTACTTAAAAGCCAGGCATGGTGGTGCATGTCTCTAATCCCAGCACTAAAAAGGCATACTTTAATGTAATTCACTGTTTATATTTCAAATACTTTAATGGAATTCACTTAAAATGGCCAGTTTCGCTTTGTTAAGCCATCAGTGATGTGACTATGCACTATCAGCATTCATAAACTTCAAGGTGTGGCAGTACACATATGTGCTTACCACTCTGTAAGCTAAGCCAGGTAGTTTTTTAGAAGCCAACCTGAGCTACATAGTTAGTATCATGTCTGCCTAAGCTCCATAGAAGATATGATGAATCCTCTTACCCTGTCACTGGAGGAGAACTTAATGCACCGAGGATCTTCTTTAATTATTTTTTTTCACTTCTTTCCAGGTGGATGTTAAAGTAATCTAAAAAAACAAGTGAAGAAAAAACATAAATATAATTCCCTTTTATCCAGGGAGTCAAACTGCAGCACATATGTACATGATAGTAGCACTGACCTTCAATCTCCTGTAATGCCCAAGTGTAACATAAGTGGGCTAGTTAGGGACAAGGAGCAGCTTTAATGCAATTTCTTTTTGTTGGCTGGCCACAAGTTATTTTCATGGTCATACTTTCAAGGTGGCCTAAGACAATCACCTGCAAATCCTGTATTTACATGGGCAAGCATCATAACTTCTGAAGAAACCATCACCAAAAAGAGAAGATAACAGGAACAAAACCTGGATAACAAAATGTCCAAACTGCCGGATAATGGGCTGCAGCACCACACTGCAAACAGGGAAAGAAGCCCACTAATGCCACACAGGCAAGGGCATCCACCAAACAAGCAGCTATACATTAGGAAGCTGCAAAGAGAACTAATTCCTGACAAGTAAGAACACTGTGACATGTTCAAAAGCCAAAAAAAAAAAAAAAATAGAAAAGAATAAAACCTAAGAATTCAAATAATGGGTCTGAACAAAATACAAAATATCTTGTCAGTATTTTATGTCATCAAACTATAAATGAAGATTCCAGAGGATGAAAGACAGGGACAGTAAGGGACTCTCACCGCGGAAGTCTCATCCAGAAGCTGCCGAAAGTGCTCCCTTTTCTTTTTGGTAAGTGCTTCAATGTGTTCATTGAAAAGCTTCTCTTTCTCCTCTCTTTCCAATAAGGACCCAGATTCCCAGCGGTGGTCTTTCCGGAGGGTCCTTCTAGTATCAGACCATGACACATCGGAAGAACGTACC
>CAJQZJ010032362.1:5673710-5773806 GCA_907164525.1 Lophiomys imhausi | reverse complement strand
GGAGGGTCCTTCTAGTATCAGACCATGACACATCGGAAGAACGTACCTAAAAAAAGAACAATATATGTATGTGACAATCCCCCCAAGTGGATTTTGTATATTTACACAATAAGAAGCTAAATATTGTAGTCAGGACTGACTTCATTTGGGCTTTACAAAGGATGTCACATTCAGAAACTAAAACACTTCCTAAAAACTAAATAGATCCTTTTGACTACATTACCTCATAAATAAATCCTGTGTTAAAAGACCACTTTAGTACAACTTTCAGTAAGTGAATTTGTTTAGGACACTAGGTTACCTCAAAAAATAGTAAGTATAAATTTAAGTAAGGAGTAAATTACTTGTATGCTAGAAACTATTAAATATTGACTTTTAAAAACTGAATAAAATACAAACAATCTGAATGATGATATTCTGTGCCCACTGTTTAAGAAGCAGTTCTTAAATTCCTATGGAGTCACATGATCCTAAGAATCAAGACAATCTTGAGTACAAAGAACAAAGATGAAACCATCACGCTCTCTGATTTCAAAATATAATTATAATAGCACTAACTTTGAAAAAAGACAAACAAGGCTATCACAGATCTGGCTGGTTCACCAATACCATTGATGACAACTAAAAGTTAAGTCACACTGTACAATGACAGGAAATAGGGGATAATGAAAAGACAGGGAGGAAAGAAGAAAAGTATACAAATATAGAATTTCTTTAACATTTATCACACATCTAAATATGTGCTTGGCAATGGAACTACAATTAAGTAAGATACTGTCAATTCTTTCAAAGGGCACATTTGTATGTTCTATAGGACAAATGTAGTAAGTGTATAGTGGTAAATACTGAACACAAGGTAACAGAGGTGGTTCAGTGTGCACTCTTCAAGAATGAGAAAGTGTCACTGCAGTGGGAAGGTGAATATTGCCGCAGACAGAGGGATGATATGATCCCTCTGTTCAACAGGGCTGCACACCAAAGACTGAGGAGAGCAAGGGTGACAGAGAAGGTGCAGACAAGAGATGAATAGTGTTGCACTTTATCTAAGGAGCTGATGAACTAGGTATGGTGGTGCACTCCTGTCAAGACAGAGAATCAGTCCCCAAGGCCACCAGGGTAACAAAGGAAAACTGTATCTTAGAGCAAACAAATAAAGGAATTGAGTTTTAAAACAAAAGCAACAAAAGTTGAATTTGACCAGCAGGCAACTGCCAACCTTCACCTCCTTTAAGGAGAGATAAAATGAGATTTGCTCTTTCCAAAAACCACTGCAACTGTAATTAAAGCCAAAGACTTAAGGGAATGTTGGGTAGGAGATTTAAAATTACTGAAAATATCCAGGACGCAGAGCACAAAAAAAAGCAGCAGAAAGGAGGAAGTGAAGTACAGCAGTAGCAAGAAGAGTCCAGCTCGCTACAGGAGACGGTGTAGGAAAAACAACAAGGGAGAAGACGACACAGCTGAGCAGCTCAGACATTTAGGGTTTCCCTGCACACCCAACAACTCCTGAGCTAAGGCGGAAAACTTTCAACCAAGTTTCAGAGTCATCTCTTAGGCCAGTACCTTCAGTCCTCCATGTCACACCATCTACAAGGTCCTCACAATAATGACCTTAAGCCAGGAATTCTCACCTGTGAGTCAAAAACCCTTTGGGGTCACATATCAGATATCCTGCATATCAGATTAGGATTCATAATAGTAGCAAAATTACAGTTATGAAGTAGCAACAAAATAAATTTTATGGTTGAAGGTGGCAGCATTAGGAAGGTTGAGAACCACTGCCCTAAATCAAGGAAAAATGTTTAAGTGTGCTCAGCACACTTTATTACAACACCAGGTGTGCAACAGAATATAAGATGGCTTTACCAAAAAATTAAGTTTTGAAGTTATGATTTCCCATTTTTTGAAACACCTAACTTTGAAATTCCTTAAGTGTCAATAGCACTAATAGCAAGAAGTCAATTTTTTGGGGGGAGGGGGATTTAAAAACGTTTCAAGACAGGGTTTCTCTGTGAATCTCAGCTGTCCTGGACTCACTCTATAAACCAGGCTGGCCTTGAACTCACAGAGATCCACCTGCCTCTGCCTCCCACGTGCTGGGATTAAAGGCATGCGCCACCACGCCCAGCAAGAACTATTTTTAAATGTTCCAGAAATAACAATTATTTCATTATCAATTTACAGAACATAGGTAATAAAATGGACTTCCAAGTCCAGTATTCAGAGGAAAAGTACCATGTCAGACAGAAGAGCTTTGAAGTTCTGGATGGCTTCTTCCCGTTTGTGCTGCTCTCTCTCTCGGTCAATCTCTTTAGTTTGCTCAGAGCGTGCTTTTTGAACTTCTCTTTCCCGTTCTCGAAGGCTTGCCTCAATGCGGGCTTGCCTTTCCAGCTCTTTTTCTTTTTCTGAATCTAAATTCTGTAAAAAGAAAATTACATTATCTTCCTTCCCAATTTCATTAAGATTTTTTTCATAAGTCAGGCAGCGGTGGCACACACCTTTAATCCCAGCATATGGGGGCTGGGAGATCTCCGAGTTCGAGGCCAGCGTGGTGTACAGAGTGAGTTCCAGAATAGCCAGGACTACGCATAGAAATCCGGGTTTGAAAAACAAAAACAAACAAAACAACCCAAACAAAAACAAAAAAATACCTTGTCAAAAGCATTCAAATATAATTTTCCCCAGAACATTTCTAAATATGTCTTCCGAATCAACTGAGATTCATAATTTCATCTTCCTAGTCAACTATGAGAAAAATTCCACCTCCAATCAAAGCAATATGTCCCCTTTGTAATAGTCAAGGTCTCAAAGCAATGGTTACCTTAGCTATCTTCTCTATGTACTGCTTGAAGAGGTCTTCTCGCAGTGACGAGCTGTCCACCGCCTTGTATCGCGGGTCACTCTCTACTTTGTCTTTTACTTTGCTCCATCGAGACTGACTGTCCAAGTGATGATTAGATAACAGTTCAAAGAAATCCGATTTAATCTACATTTTAAAACAAGTGAGAACAGGATGACGCACTGTGAGAAATACTCCATGTCTAAGCAATT
Source organism: Lophiomys imhausi (assembly GCA_907164525.1). Classification (NCBI taxonomy): domain Eukaryota; kingdom Metazoa; phylum Chordata; class Mammalia; order Rodentia; family Muridae; genus Lophiomys; species Lophiomys imhausi. The sequence continues at coordinate 5,770,755 of CAJQZJ010032362.1, read as the reverse complement.
ACCAACCCAACAACACTACACAGACATAGCATTTAGGTTGCTTATAGCCTCTGAGCACAGGGCTGCCAAGTTTTCATAGGGAAAATGAACTTGAACTTAGGCACAGTCAAGAGCTACATTTATGAAGTGTCGGTAAAATACTCTAATACGAAGATGGTAAGAATTTTTTAAAACTCTATGAATACTTTTTTGCTCATTAAAGAGAAAAATTTAAAAACCTCTGAACAAAAAAATCAAGTCTTGATTTTGATCTGATGTCAAATGTCTAAAATGAAAGGATGAAAAACTTATACTTGTTGCCAGGCGTGGTGGTGCACACTTTTAATCCCAGCACTCAGGAGGCAGAGGCAGAAGGATCTCTGTGAGTTCGAGGCCAGCATGTTCTATACAGTGAGTTCCAGCCAGAGCTACACAGAGAAAAATCTTATCTCACAAAACAAAAAAATACCCCCTTATATTTATTTGCTTTTAAAAACACATTGTTTATACCTACCTTCATAAGAAAATTAATAATTCTATAATTATAAGTTTAAGAAAGAATTCTAGTGTCTGTACTTTTTAACCAGTAAGTACATATCCATTCATTCTGCTATAAAGCTTAGAGTATACACGTTGTCAAGTACAATCGACAAATTAAGTGTCAAAGGCCCTGAGTTATACTAAGCCTAGACCTTCACCCCAAGAGCAGTCTGTTTAACAGCAAGGAAATGTGCGAGCACTTGTTTTATGAATCCCTGCTGGGTTTTAAATGTTCACCATTGAATTACTATGTCCTGCTACAACAGAGCATACCCAAAGTCAGCTCAACAAAAGAGACTGGCCAATCCTTCCCTTACCACTGGGACGGGAAGGATTCTACAGTCCTGCCTGACTACAGAATGAGGAATTAGAAATGAAATTAGAATGTGTGTGGCACTAGAATCACACTTTCTGTCTATTCACATTATTAACCCCTCCCAGAACTGCACTTTCTCCTATTAGAATTATGGGAGGTTATGTTCTTTTTGAAAATCATTTGTAAAGTTCTAAGACAAAAAAAAAAGCCTGAATCGGGGGCTGGAGTGATGACTCAAAGGTTAAGAGCACTGACTGCTCTTCCAGAGGTCCTTTTCAGGAGGGTCAATTCCCAGCACCCACATGGTGGCTCACAACCATCTATAATGAGATCTGGTGCCCTCTTCTGGCCTGCAGGCATACCTGCAGACAGAATATTGTATACATAAATCTTTTTTTTTTTAAAATGCCTGAATCAGAAACATTTTTAAAACCAGAGAAGCCAATCGGCTATGGATTTCTGTTATTAAACTTGGACCTTAACTTAGCTTGGATTAATAAATGCTCATAAACCCAGTTTTTCAAGTGTTAAAGTATTTGATGTAACAGAATAATTTTTCTATTCACTTTGCCAACTTTGTATCTAATAAATATCAACTCCTAGGTGTGTTTGATAACTAGAAAGCAAAATGTACACTAAATAACACATGTACTCTGTGTCAAAAAAAGACTTGTTCTAAGCCATGGGAATTTATATTAACTTAAAAGTCTTTAAACATTAGATGTGAACTATATAAAGTTGTTTTTAACATGTGTGATACATAAACAAGTACTATAGATAAACTCTTAAAATCTTTCATTGTGGATATTACCACGACAAGTTTGCTAAAGCTGCTAATCATGAAAGGAGTTAATACCTGAATAAATGGCAAAAGAAATGAAATGAATGAAAGAAAGAAAGAAGGAAGGAAAGAAAAAAAGAAAGAAAGAAGAAGGGAGGGAGGGAGGGAGGGAGGGAAGAAAGAAAAGTTATTTACCATTAGCTTAATTCACAGTCCTGTTTTCTATCCTTACCACAGCAAAAATACACTATTCAGCACAAAATTTTAATAAGAAAAAAAAATGCCAATTTTCTAACAGTGTTTATTAGCTGCAGCTTCAAATGTGGTCATAAAAAAAACAAAGCATGTACAGTAAGCAAGCAGCGGTAAACCAGAGCGAGCCAGAGTACAGGCTTTCACGAACAAAATGCATATAAGTCAAATAAAGGCAATCAACTCTAAGGACACTGCTTTTTACAAAATCAAAAGCTACACAGAAGCGAATAGTGAGTACACTTACTATTCACACATTCAATTAGCTACTGCTGCTGCTGCCAATCTCACCAATTACAAGGTTAGAATTTTATAAAATTTTCATTAACCAAATACTTCACAAAATGTGACCATAAACTCTATTATATTTATAAATTCTCTGATGGTCTAATAAGCGATTTTGTATTCTTTAAATTAGCTAATCTCCTTTTATAACCCAGAGGATGAACACTTTATAAAGGCCTTTTTTGGATTTCTTTGATGTTCTGTCTATTCAATGTTCTTCACCACATCACATTCTGGGGACATCAGGGGAAAAAATAAAATTAATATGCATAAGTACCAGAACTGCAGGACGCTAAAGCAACAGCACAAGTAAGAAATCCTCTAACACACTGTGCACCATGATGAACAGCTGCTAAAACTAAATTGACTGACAGGCCACAGACTAAAGCTGCAAAGACTAACCACTTACCAAATAAAATTCATGAGTTATCTTAAACATGTTTAGAAAATTATGTCATGAAAATGCAATTTGCGTATCCTACACTGTCAAATGATCATTTACTTGGTTTTCTTTAATCACATATATCATTCTAAAAGTCAAAAGGAGGGCTGGAGAGATGGCTGAGCAGTTAAGAGTACTGCCTTCTCTTCCAGAGGACCAGAGGTCAGTTCCCTGCACTCACATGACAGCTCACTTTTTAGTTCCAGGGCTTCTGACACCCTCACACAGACACACATGCAGGGAAAACACCAATGCACATAAAACAAAAAATAAATTACATACTTAAAAAAATTTAAAGTCAAAAGTGGCCATTTATCTGTGATTCTAAATGAATATATGAAATATTTATGCAATTTTGTTTACATTATTTTTTTCCTTTATTTTTTATTTCTTCAAGTTACATCTCAATCGCAGTCCCCTCCCTATTCCCCCCTCCAGTCCCACCCTCCCACCCTCAACCCCCCATCTTCTTCCTTTTTTTTTTCTTTTAAGTTTAAGGTATATCTTATTTCCCCCTACAGTTTCCCCTTTCAGTCCAACAAATGGCTCTTTCTCTTATAATAATAAATACAATACAAAACAAAGATGGCTCAGCGGTTAAGAGCACTGGCTGTTCTTCCAAAGGACCTGGGTTCAAATCCCAGCAGCACTCACATGGCAGTTCACAGCTGTCTGTAATTACCGGGTGTGGTGGTGCAAACCTTTCATCCTAGCACTCAGGAGGCAAAGGCAGGCAAATATCTGAGTGTTTACATTTTTTGCATGTCTAAGAAGCATAATCATTTTAAGTCACCTTTAAAATAATTCTATGAAAACTTACTTTAAAACCCAATATATTACATAATCAGAGTTCTGCTATTACTGTCAGAAGCTTTTTCAACTAATAGTCTTACTATCTTAATTGAAAGAAGCTTTTTAACAATGAGACTTGGGATTACTTTCCTAACAAGGTTTCTTAATAGAATCTGTAGCGTTTTAGCTTCCCACAGTAAGCAGCAATTCTGAATGTCAGGAATGATTAGGCTGCAGAGGCTATTTCCCCCATTACAAAGCACACCGGAACACTGAGGACAGCGACTGTTTTGATGGCTCACACACCACTGGTGCCATCTCCCCACTGTTCTTCCTCCACAGTGGTGAGCTCTCTATTCTTGACATTGCTATCAAATGACATTTCAGATGCATTAATCTTTCACAGCTGACCTTTAATTCTGATAAGTAATAATTTATATATAAGATACGTTCACTGAAAGATTAGAAACTTACTAAAATTATATTTTTGTAGAATACAAAGATTAAGAAGTTCTTTGAAATTCAAATGTTAGCATCTATAAAGAATTCTGAAATCTTAACACAGTTTAGTTATCATGGAGCATGCTAACTAAAACCCAATTCCAGGTTTACCAGATACCTGATTTAACAAAATGATTATATATGTATATCAACAATTGGGCAAACTAAAGGAAAACACACATCTAATTGTTCATGCCTATAAACACACTTAGGAAATAGTATATTCCTTAACCCCCACACCAACCAGACCACTAAAGAACTAAATCATCTTACCTTCTCACCTCTGGTCTTCGAATCTTCTTTTTCTTTTTTCCTTGCAGCTGCCACAAATTCATTAAACAATGCTTCTCTATCTTTCATCTTTTCTATTGCTTTGAATCTTGAATCTTTAGCATGTTTGGCAGCAAATTCACTAAAAGTAGCTCTGTAAGAAAATGGTCAACATGCTAACTTTATTATTTCTGTTTCTAAAACAAGCATAAAAGGAATACACCACTTTCCTAGCAAGAATATAAGCTATAGACATATAGGTCCCAAATCTGAAGGATTTAATAGAAAGAGCTATTAACTGAAAATGTGGTTACAAGTCATCAGCCCAGATTAGGGGAATATAATAAATCACATTTTAATAAAGGCACACCAGGAACGAAGACTGTGCACATCTAAAGGTGTAAGAATCCAGAGTTTTTTTTTTTTTTTTTGAGACAGGGTTTCTCTGTTTAACAGCTCTGGCTGTCCTGGAATCGCTTTGTAGACCAGGCTGAAGAATCCAGAGTTTTTAAATGTGAACAATGCTAAATATTCAAATATCACCACACATACAAAAAAATATGTATGTAACTTAAGGGAAAACAAACCCTACAAAAACATCCAGATATTGTAATAAGTAGCAAATGTTTTCAAGCTATTATAATTACATTAGAAAATTAAATTCTAACTGAAAATATGATCTTAAAAAACAAATAACAAGTTTCAACAGATAGGGAGGCCGCAAACTCATAATGATCCAAATGTGCTTCTGCCTCCAGGGTTCTGATTAGATGCATGCACACCCAGGCCAGAAAAAAATATTTACAAAAAATTAAAGCTGTTAAGAAAGATTAAGTGAGCATGTTTAACATTACAATGGACATACTAGAAAGATCATTCGTGTGAAAGTTAGACCAGTGACAATTACCTAATCAAGGGATGAGACAGAGAAATGACTAGGGGTGGGAAGATCGGAACAGAATGCTAATATATCAATAGGCAGAACCCCAAAAAGCAAATATATGAAAGGCACAGACACACTAACCAAAAACTTTTCAAAATTTGATCAAAAGTGCCAATGTATAACTTTAAGAGCCTCCACCAACCCCAGAAGGTCAAGTACAAACACAAGGGCTATAAAGAGATAGAGAGGTAGTTCCTACAAGTCAAGCCGTCATGGGTTCAACTGGGTCTGTCTATCTTTCTCAGTCCTAACTGAAAGGTACAACTTTTCCACTGTTCAGTTATTTTAGTTTAAATACTGGCCAGAACCTAAGTGTGCTTTTTTTTTTTTTACTGGTACTTTGGTCTCCTTACTATTTTCTGTAAAGTATCTCCCTGTCACATGCTACACTGCCTGGCCTCCGAGTCCGCTCAAACGGCACGGATCTTTTCATTTTCTTCTCCATTCTCCTTCTCCAGGCAGCTGCTGAGATTGCCTGGCCCCGGGCGTTTGAAAACACAAACTCCAATGAAACTATCCTCAAACTTCAAAAATAGCAAAAGGGTAGTTTTTCCATGAATACAAAGAATTCCTTATAAAACTTATACAATGAGATTTACACCCACAATAAAACACTTTCATATTTAAAGGAAAATAAGGTTTATTTATCACTTTAGAAATCATTTTAATAAAAAACTGAAACAGCACCATCTTCTGCACTAAAAAAGACTGACTGAAAACTGCCCAGACACCTTGTGTGCAGCCATAATAAAACTAAGTTAAAATGAGAATGCACAGCCTAGAACAAAGGTCCTAGGTAGTCACTTACATCTGTTATTTTGTCATGACACATCAAGCACCTTGTTTAATAATTCCAAACCAGAAAATAAACCATTACAATGCTTAAACAATATTTTTAATATAAAATCAAGAGTTTAAAAGAATTTGAGATAGTTATTCGTAAGACATATTACCTTTTACTCTAACAGACGTAAGTAAACTTTTAAGCATTAGATTCCTATGAGGTTTTGGGTTTTCTTGTTTTGTTTTTGATTTTTGCATGATTTAGTTCTCAATTCTCAAAAGCACTTTTTTAAAACAGAGGATGGGGAAAAAATCCTTGGGGGAAATAGTTGGAATTGATGGTAGAAAATAGAGAAGTATATTTGACCACAGAAAGTACATTTAAAGTTTTCATTATAAAAAAGAAACTTTCATTAGTTAATATATAGTATTTATTATATGTTTTTATTCTTTCCCCTAGAACAAGCTACAGCATTCTATTACTAAAGAATGTTCTATAAAGCCAGGCGTCATGGCGCACGCCTTTAATCCCAGCACTTGGGAGGCAGAGGCAGGCGGATCATTGTGAGTTCGAGGCCAGCCTGGTCTACAAGGCGAGTCCAGGACAGCCAGAGATACACAGAGAAACCCTGTCTCGAAACCCCCCCCCCCAAAAAAAAAAAATGTTCTGTAATGGTCTTCTCCCAAAATAGTTCAATAAGTAATAATCTCTCTTTTTAAAGTTATTCTTGTTTTCTTCTATTTACTTGATAAAATGTTGTTTGTGTGTCAGAGTTAAATGTGCCACACCTCAGACACCTGACCTTTCTCCCACAAAATAACCTGCATTGAACAGGTACAGATTACTCTGACAATTTTACCTGCACAAAAACCATGCTGGAGGGAGCCATAACACAGTAAGATCTAACCAAACCGTGAGAGCACGACTACTACTGCCTTTGGACTTCCCATTATTCCCAGTCCAGTGACGGAATTTCTCGTTTGTTCAGTTTATTTTTATGTTGTTATTGTATGTTCATGTGCAAGATGGAGGAGTACAGAAGTAGGTTAGAGGAAATCTTTGGAATCAGTTCTCCCTCACTACCTTATGAGGGCTGTGGGACTTAACTCGGGTTGCCAGGCTTGTGCAGTGAGCACCTTTACCTACCAAGCCCCCTCACCAGCCCCAAATAAGGAGTTTAAATAAACATATTTTTACTAAATCATTTGAAAGTAAGCTATAGACATCAAAAGTCTTGACCTGTGAACACATCAGCATACAATTCCCTAGGGTAAATCCTCTGTTCTTCCATAGCCACAATATTCCAGAGAAGGAAGTACTAATCCTCTTTCATCTACCAATCCATATTCAAACGTTCTCACATTACCCATACCTCAGAATATCTCTTGTAGGCCGATCTTAACTACTATGCCCCATAATGTATGTTCTATGAAAAAGCCCAAGTGTGTCTGTAGTATGAAACTCTACTATCCCTCGAATGTTACACTTTTCAGTGCCACAAATACTCATTAGTTTTCTTTACTTTGTATTAATAAAACAATTTTCATACCACACTTTAAAAATTACATTAAATTACTCTATAATATAATATAATTACTCTTCCCTACAGTTGCTTGTAAAAACAAAAACAAAAAACCAATTGCTTAACTAAGATAACCTCTACTGGAAGCAACATTTTACCCAGAAACCCTATGATTCTCTCCTCCATTTTCAAACTCCCCCATGGAGCTTGAGTTGTAGCTCAGTGGTGTAATGCCTTCCTATGCTCCATTTTTTAAAATGTCTGTGTGTCTTTTTAAAAATAATTGTGTCACATGTAATATATTCTGATCACAGTTTTCACTCTCCACTGCGTTCCATTATTATTACTTTAAAAATTAAACAGATAAACACTTCCACAGCCAGGTATGGTAGGTAGTACATGCTTATAGACCCAACACTCAAGTGCAAAAAGAACAGCTTGAGCCCAGCAGTCTGAAACCATCTTAGGCAAAATAGTAAAAGACACCATCTCAGGAACAAAAAGAAAAGCAAACAAAAATCCCCCATGTCCTGTCATTTACAAGCTAACACCACAACACCACAATGAAACCATGAGCAATTCCTCCTTGTCTACACTACTCTGAGTAACAGTGGATCAAGTAAAACATCTGGCCCCAGCACCTAATTTGCTTGTTACCTTCCTTACCTATAAAATAAGTCTGACCTGATTGCCTAAGTCACTCTGCGACACACACCACACACCACACACCACACACACACACACACACACACACACACACACACACACCACACACACCACACACACCACACACACACACACACACACACACACACACCACACACACACACACACACACACACACACACACACACACACACACACACACACACACACGGTTTCAGGGAGAAATGCACAGTCAGATGCAACTGTAGTAAAATCATACCTTGGATTAAACTTTGCTTCTTCCATCATTTTTTTGAAATCTTCCTTGGCTTGCATTATTTTGTTTTTCTTTTCCCTACGTTCTTCCTCTGCTCTGGTCTTGACATATTGATCAAACACCTATCACAAAAAAGAGAAAGAAATTTATATATTCTAATAGAAAATTACAAAACAAAGTCTCCATCCAAACTGTAATAGGAACCATATACTAAGTATAAATAACTAATAGTACATTATCTCCAGCAAGTCTCACTTTAAAGGTTCACCAAAATAGTACATAAGTACATGAATCTCCACTTAGCCTTCCAGAACAAATCAGAAAAAAGAGAAACAAAGAGAACTCTGTATTTTGTAATTTTCTCCCAATGATATTAATATGTATTTCAAATTTAAAGCACACAAGCTAAACCACGGTCCTCTCAAACTCATTCTAGAAAAGTCAGAAACTATAGTTTAATTCTCCCTCGATAATTCAAATCTATTCTACACTATTTCCTCCAACTTAGTACAGGCCAGTTAACTGAAATTTAAATGTCTGAGTCTATAAAGCTTTATTTGAATAATCATACTGACTGCTTTACATATTATCTATAGAGATTCTACACTAAAATAGCACATTCAGAATTGCAACTGACAGCATATGGACCACAAAATCTTTTATTTATCTGACCCTTAAGAAGTTTGCTGATCCCTGTTCTAATGAGTAAAACAAGCCTCATACCTTGAAGCGGTATTTCTGAATGCAGCATGCCAGCCTAAGAACCTCAGAACTGAGGCCCACCTCTTTCTGAACCATGGGGACTATGGGGTTACTTTACCTCAATTAGCCTAATCTGAGTAATCCCTCACAAGCTTACCCAGAGGTATGTCTTCCAGTGTAAGTCTAGACTCTGTCATATTGACAATCACTATAACCCTGATCTGTACATCTGTGTACAAGTTTCAAGTCCGGGGAGTCCGCCCAGGAGTCAAGCTCCTTAGGTGCTTCACTCTTCACCATGAAGCAAGAGTTCAAGGACACCTCACAGAGTCCTACTGCCAGATCAGAGTCTATACCAGAAAACAAACTTCAAAAAGAAGGGGAAAAAAACTCTCTTAAGCAACTGATGAAACCATAACCACAAAAGAAAATCAGGATTGGTTACAAGTTGCTAAATGGTATTATTAAACAAGGTTTTGGAGGTTAGACCCAGGAATTTCTCTTTTTCTTTTCTCTATCCTTTTCCCGTCTAAATAGGGGAGAAAAACTTGGAAAAAAAAAATGGGATATAGACATAATGTAGGAATGATAAAGAAAAAGGGATAGATTATTGAATATGCTCTTATATCTTTGTATATTGATATAAAATTAAGGTTATATTTGGCTACACTGGTATTGATCTTTGTATATTGATACAAAATTAAGGTTAATTCTTTTTACAATACTGTACCTATGTAAAGCTTAAAAATGCAATGTGAAGTTTTGGCCCTCTGAAAGCAACTGTCACAAACTATTTAGGATAATTAAGAAATGCAAACTAATAGTCATTCAAACTTGTCATTTTGCTAGGTACTAGCGTAGTATATCAGAGATATTTTCTAAGTTAATCAGAAATCAAGATGCTAAGAGACAAGCAACATTTGCTTATCCAAATATACGGAGATAGATAGGTGGTCTTCAAAAACATCAAGAGATCTGTAGAATTTGCCATTCAAAGAAGTTTTCTTAACTTAAGATTTTTTGATATTGAGACATGTCAGCTCCTGACAGCACCCCCCATTCTACTCCAAGTAGATGATGAGCATCGATGAATCTCCATTTGGAGATGGTTGCATTAGTGGCAAGCTTGTTACTGGGCAAGAGAAATCTCTTGTTTAAACTGTAGACAGAATGCTGTCAGGAAAGGACAAAACTTGGAAGCAGTAAGTCGACAGCCTAGCTCTGTCAAGACAGGCTAGGCTAGTCCTTCATAATTCCCACTTTATAATCAATGTCAGAGATACTGGACCAAAAGGCTGAAGATAGATGTTCCAATGTATTGAGAGAAATTGGGGACTGTCCAGGTAGCCAGTTGTCTATCATTTCTTGGATTAAAAAAAATCAAACCAAAAGAAAAGACAAAGAATTTAGGGATGAGGGCTGGAGATTCAGTTCAGTGGCAGAGCACCTGCCTGACCCATGGGTTCAATATCCAATACCACAAAAGAAAAGAGAAGAAAAAGGCAGAAGGTACAAGGAAAAGGCTGGGAATGAACCCAGAACCTAGAGTCCAGAAAAGTAAATTCCCTACTCCAAAACAAGCAAAATGTATTTGGAGAACCTGTGGCTGGGAAACTCATACACCATGAGAGAACCTAGTGCTATTATTTTACTACATCAAACTGCCTTCTAAACACATATCTGTATACCCATACATTATTCAAGCTTTCAGTTCTTTTCACAGATCCTTTTTGCAGCAGATGGCTATTAACAGAGCCTCACAATTGGTCCATGTGCAGAGAATGAGTAGGTCTAGAGAGCCAATCCTAAATGACAACATCACTCTCCTGCCCACATAGCACAGGGAACACTATAGAAGAGGAAATGGAACTACTGTAAAAACAGAGGTTGAGAAGGACCCACATAGGCTATGGCTGCCTGAAAAAAAAGCCATATAAGATAAGCCCAGTGCACACTCCAGGAAGGACATATTAGCTCCATTAAGATGAAGATTTTTAGCAACTAAAGACTGTCAAGTAGAAAAGCCATTGGGTTTCACATGCTCCAGTGAATGGCCCTACATGCACATTGAATAGCACCAAACTGGACTCAGTGGGCTATGAGAACAGGACATGGTAACATGGCAGGGAGGGTCTGGAGTGGATATGATCATAATGCATTGTGTATATATGTACACAATTCTCTAAGAATAACAATAATAGCAACAACAAAGGTAATGAAAGAGAATTTCCCAGAAATTGAAAGATAGTTTCCATATTGTGCAATGCAATCTTCTACTGGAATGTATCTCACTGGAACATCGGATCACAAAGGATTAAGAGAAAATCTACATACTTACAGGGTCTAGGAGAATCAACAAATCAACTGGTAACATAGCTTCGAAAACATCTCTGAACATTAAAAGCAAAGTAGTACCTTGAAAATTCTTAAGAAACAATACTTAGTCAGCCACACAATGCCAAAGAAAGGCACAAACAAGGCTTCCTCAAACATGTAAAACCCAATAGTTATCACCAGCACTCCCAACTAACACACTTCTACTCCCTTGTAAACTAAAAGAGGGGTGAAAGCAGAAAACAAACAAAAACCCTACAACAAAACAATCTCTGAGCAGGCATAGTGGAGGGAGCACATTTGTGAAAGCAACCCAGACGACATGGGAAGATCCTAGCTCAAACTGTAAGCACCATGGATAAGCTCAGTAGCAGAATACCTACTCAGCACAGGACACCCTGGGCTTCCTCTGAAGTACTACCCCAATCAAAACCAAACAAGAACCTCATGGAGGTGAATAGCTAGCATCTCCACAACCCTATGAAATGAAAATGGTGTGAGTTGTCCTCACTCAAGATGATAGTTGTAGAGCAGAATTCAGAAAGCTCTGGAGCAAATGTCTGAGGCAATGAAGACAGGGAGGCATTCTCCAGCATCAGAATAAATGTACATCAGCATGTCTATATGAGATAAACAAAATATTTCATTAAAATGCCTCTCCAGGGGGACTGGAGAGATGGCTCAGACTCTAACAGCACTGGCCACTCTTTCAGAGGATCCGAGTTCAAATCCCAGCACCCACATGGCAATTCAAAACTGTCTGCAACAGCCAAGCGTGGTGGTGTAAATCCCAGCACCCACATAGCAATTCAAAACTGTCTGCAATAGCCAAGCGTGGTGGTGTATTCCTTTAATCCCAGCACTCAGAAGGCAGAGACAGGTAGATCTCTGTAGTTCAAGGCCAGCCTGGTCTACAGAGTGAGTTCCAGAATAGCCAAGGCTAAACAGAGAAACCCTGTCTCAAAAAAAAAAAAAAAAAAAAAAAAAAAGCCACTCCAGGCCAGACTGTGCACAGAACATCATCAAAACCATACTGAAATTTATGGGTTACTATCAGAGACAGACAACACTCAGAGAAAAGCCTCCTTTCTCTTATTATCTTCCTAATTTCACACAAGTATTAGATGATATATGAAAGGTAACTTTTCTGATATTTCCTTGATGCAGGAACATAAACTTATACCTCTGTGTTTCTGCCTCCTGAATATCAGGATTACACGCATACACCACTGCACCAACCTCTAACATCTTTTTTTTTTTCTTTCAAAGTACTAGAAAGAATTTTATATCCCCTCCTTTGAGGTAGTCCAGAGCCCAATGTTATGAGTTACTGTGACGAAAATCATAGAAAATAAGGGTTCTCTTTTGCTTACAAATCTTTCTGTATTCCAGTCATGTTTCCCAAAATACTTGGTTGAATGTTCCCTATTTTAGCAATCATTGTATTTTAATTTCAACTCAAGAGTACAACAGTTACAATTAGAATAGATAGGATTTAAAAAGCAATTCCTAGTTAAGTTCCTTTTATACATAAAGCAAAAACACATTATTAAAGGACTACACTACCAGCCGGGCGGTGGTGGCGCACGCCTTTAATCCCAGCACTTGGGAGGCAGAGGCAGGTGGATCTTTGTGAGTTCGAGGCCAGCCTGGTCTACAAAGTGAGTCCAGGACAGCCAGAGATATTCAGAGAAACCCTGTCTCGAAAAACCAAAAAAAAAAAAAAAAAGGACTACACTACCTAGGCCTTTAAGGTAGGTTCTGGGATGCTGGTAATATTTCTTCATCTTGGTAACTTACATGCATACATGTTCATTCTGTAAATACTCATCATTTTTGCTTTCTATGTGTACCTTTTTCTTCATAAAATAAGTTCATGGGACTGAAAAAATGACTCCGACAATAAAGTGCAAGAATGAGTACCTGAGTTCAGATTCCCAGCAACCACAGGTATATATCTATATACCTCAGAAGTGGTGGGAGGGAGGAGGTGACATAATGACCCACAAAATTTGCTGGTCAGGCAGTCTAGCCAAATTATGAAGTTCAATGAGAAACTCTCTGTCAAAAGCCAAGGTGGACAGTGAGGTAGACTAGACACCCAATGCTGACCTCTACTCTCCACTTGCACACACATGTACTCACACACATACATCACACCTACAAAAAACACATACAAGTTTACGAAAATGTGAGACTATTTAATTATCATATCAATATGGCCTAGATGCATAATCCGAAACAATCATACTGATGTCATAACATTGTCAATCTTCTAAAGTTCTCAATAACATGCAATAAAATAACAATTCATCTAAATGTTAGTAGTTATCTACACCAGAATCTAAAATCCTGCAAAGAAAGTCTGTTCTGTGAAAACACTATTTTATAATTTATCACAACATAAAATAACTCTTTAGGTTACCTTTCATCCAAAACAAGATTAAAGGAGATAAAATCATAAGATAAAACTTTTGGTTAGAAACGAAGGATGCAATCTGATTAAGACATTAAACTAAAATTGCTTTTTAAGTGAAAGCACAAACTCAGGAAATTTTGATGTTCAGATGTTTAATGAGCACCTATTTGCTCCCTCCATTTTTTATTCCTATGCAAATAATAAAACCAAGTACTTAAGATATTTATATTTGAATGTCAAGTATTAATTTCTCTTTCCTCTTAGAACCTAAGAAGATAATTTTCTTAGAAGGCATAATCTCCACACAGTGGCTCCGTGTGAAATAGTATGCTCTCTGTTGTACTGCAACCCTAGGAAGAAGCTCAACTTCTACCAACTTGCGAAGTTGAAGAACTTAAGTTCTAAGTATAATACTTAGGTTTCATTCAGAAAATGTAACACTTAGTAACATAAGAATCCATCATAAAACATTAAGTCTTCTAGGGCTTTTATAACAGGCATTGATCCAAACACCACATAGAGCAAGGAAGAAAACTGCTACCCTTACAGAGTTTACAAGTGTGCCAAGCTTATTCAAGGACTGCTAGTGTGGCTATAATAAACATAAGAGAAGAATGTCAAGAGCCGTACAGGAATGATCACATGTACAACATCCCATGTCAAGAGTCTGTTGTAACTTAAGTGAAATGGGATGTACGAGACAAGTTTACAAGCTTCTGTCTACAAACTTCTTAGGACATTTAAACAGCTGAGCACAAAAGGACTGAACATCAAATGATTCTATTAACAGTTTTAACTATTTTTCCATTTTTTTTTTTTTTTTTTTTTTTTTTTTTTTTTTTTTTTTTTTTTTTTGGTTTTTCGAGACAGGGTTTCTCTGTATAACAGCTCTGGCTGTCCTGGACTTGCTTTGTAGACCAGGCTGGCCTCGAACTCACAGAGATCCGCCTGCCTCTGCCTCCCAAGTGCTGGGATTAAAGGCGTGCGCCACCACCGCCCGGCTTTATTTTTCCATTCTTATTTGGGCCCTAAACAGGTTTACTACGTCCCAAATCAGCAGGAAGTCATTTTAAGAGAGCGATGTCCCATCTCCAGAAGGTGGGGTGGGGGTTTTCCCCCCTTTGATCATTTGATAGATTATAGATAATCTTGTTATTTGGGGGAGAGATTACAAGCTCTTAAATGGTCTTGTTAAATAGGTTTTGGAGGTTAGAACCAGGGACTTCTCTCTTTTTCTTTTCTGTATCCTTCTTTCTCTCCTATGTAGTGAACAGAAAGAGAAAAAATGGGACATAGACATAATATAGGAACGATAAAGAAAAAAGGACAGATTATTGAATATGCCCTTATACCTTTGTATATTGATGAAAAATTAAGATTATATTGGGCTACATCGGTATTGATCTTTGTATATTGATACAAAATTAAGATTATATTTGGCCACATTGGTATCAATCTTTGTATATTGATACAAAATTAAGGTTAACTCTTTTTAAGGTATTGTACCTAGGTAATGCTTAAAAATGAAATGTGAAGTTTTGGCCTTTTGATACCAACTGTCATAAACTGTTTAGGATAATTAAGAAATGAAAACTAATAGTCATTCATTCAAGCATGTCATTTTGTTAGATACTAGGACAATCTATCAGTTATTTTCTAAGCTAATCAGAAATTAAGTTGCTAAGAGACTAACAACATTTGCTTATCCAAATATAAGGAAATAGATAGGTGGTCTTCAAAAACCTCAATAGATCTGCAGAATATGGCATTCAAAGATGTTTTCCTAAGATTTTTTTGATATCGAGACATGTCAGCTCTTGATAGCAACCCCTATTCTACTCCAAGTAGAAGATGAGCATTGAAGAATCTCCAATTGGAGATGGTTGAATTAGTGGCAAGCCTGTCACTTGGCAAGAATAATCCCTTGCTTCAACTGTAGACAGAATGCTGTCCAAAAAGGATAAAACTAGGAAGCAGGTAAGTCGACAGCCTAGCTCTGCCAAGACAGGGTAGGCAAGTCCTTCATAATTCCTGCTCTACAATCAATGTCTGTCAGAGAAATGAGGCCAAATGGCTGAAGATTGATGCTGTAATGTATGGAGAGAGAATGGGAACTGTCCAGGCAGCCACTGGTATGTCATTTCTTAGTTTTGGAAGCTGCAGGCCCTGCACTTCCTATATAATCAGATATATTTATCCCTCTCAGGTCTCTGAGATAGTTGAAGACTAGATAGCTAGAGTCTCATAGTTAAATTTTGAGTTGTTTAGGAATTAAGAGGGTGTTCTGGATCTAAGAAGATGTTTTTAAAATTGTGATGCAAGTTAGGATGGAAGATGAGTTGGATATAGAACTTTAAACTCATGGGGATGGTTAGATAGTAGAATGTTAAAGTCAGGTGCCAAATACATATGAACTGGACATTGGGAATGTATGCTAAGCCATATAACTCTCATAATTGTGACCTAATTATTTCTGCTGTTTTGTATTGCATTTATTGTTATAAGAGAAAGAGCCATTTGTTGTACTGAAAGGGGGAGGTGTTGGAGGAAAAATATACCTTAAACTTAAAAAAAAAGGAAAGGGATGGGGGGTTGAGGGGGAAGAGGGTGGAAGGGTGGAACTGGAGGGGGGAGTAGGGAGGGGATTGTGATTGAGATGCAACTTGAAGAAATGAAAAATAAATTAAAAAAAAAAGAATAGCAACTTAATCTGATTTCTGTTTTAAATTGCTCTGGCTAGCATGTAAAAACGATTATAAAAGAACTAGAATAGAAAGAATAAAAAGAATGAAAAAGGGGGGCTACTGAAGAGAGAAACAATAAGGCTACAAGAAAAGAGTCGGTCCTAGTGGCTTAGATAAGGGTATTAGTGGGAAAATAATGAGAGGCTGGAGTTACAAAATGTTTTGGAGGTATACTGAACTGAACCAGGAAAAGTAAAGACTCATGTTCATGGCTAGAACCCCAGCATGAGGGAAGTAGGAACACCCAGTTCATGGCCAGCTCATGTTTTAGACTCTAAAAACAAATCAAAACAAAACACCAAGGCTGATTCTCAGGTGTTGATAGGGCCATTGTATGAGATAAGAATGAGATCACATATGAATGATCTAAACAGTTTAAAGCAAATACTTCAAAACAAAACTAAACAGCTACAAAGCTTAACATGAAGATGGAAATACACTTGGAAAGCTACTATATGTATCAAAACACAGACACTACAAATATTCTCTCTTCATTAATGTTCCCAAGTAGGTAGGTCTGCATGCAAAGTGACACAACTGCTGAGTTATTCCACCCATTACACCACATTCAAAATGAATAGTATTGTTACCAAAACCTCACAGCTAAGCTTCTACTATGAGACCATTACTCAAATACTCACCATTTTCCAGAGACCACTGTGCAGGCAGCTCAAATAATTTAATAATTACATAAACTGCAAGTGTGCAATGCTTTAGAACAAGAAGCAATTACCACGAGGTGATACTCTCCCCGAACCATCATGGTAATGACAGTTAGCAACTTTAGTTGGGCAGAAACCTTGAAGAGATCATCATTTCCCTCCAGTTATGAGGTAAGCACTTTAACACCTATGTACATGTTGACATGCGGCACACATGAGATACAATCATGCCAAGCATTACATCCCACAGTACTTACACACTTACACACAGAGAGTTGACACACTGGTTAAGAAAGCAGTATCTACAGGGAATTACAGATGGGTGTTTTTCTTTTTTTTTCCTTAACTTTATTTAGCTATTTTCTACTCTAAATTGTACCATTTGCACAAACTGACAAATGCATTAGAAATAAGTCTTAAAACCACCGCAGACATAACTTCATTAACTATGAGGCAAAAAGACATGTTCATATGAAAGTAGAAATATAATCTTGTCTTTAAAGTGGAAAGTCTCCACAGTGACCCATAGCTGAGTAAGCAGTAAAATGTAAAAGTATGTTGTGAAGCACTAGTTAAGACAAAAAGGTGGTGGTTAGCTGGAAAGCTGTGCTGTTGCCAGGTGTGCTGGGGTGTGTGCAAGTCCACAAAAGACAGCAATGGCAGAAGGAATGCTAGGCTAGCCAGGCTGGAAGCTTTTGTCTCGAAACTTAAACATTAAATTTCATTTAAATTGCTAGGTTTTCCCTATTATATTTCCTTTTACCTGTTTCCTTTCTTTAGGATTGAGAAGTAAGTACCGAGGGTCAAACACTATCTTGTGCAACTCCTTCTCCCATGTTGAAAAAGCAGAAACCTTTAAAATAAAAAGAAAGCATTGCCTCATAATTAAGATACTCTACACCAGAAAGGTCATCATTTTGTTTGAAATCTACAGGGCATCTGTTTATAAAGGAGACATTATTCATAGTGAATTTTCCATCACTAATAAATGATAAGCAGTGGGAGGCTAGCAACAGCAAATTTCCACATTAATTGGCTCTGACCATTTCCTTGCTATAAAAAAAATAGCACACTTCATTGCTCATTAAAAATAACCACTACTGTGTGACATTTTAAACTTAGTACATCAGAAAAAGCCTTGAAGATTTGCATTTTGATTTCATATACTAGCTTCAATCATATGAGCAATATTGTGATTTAAAATAGAATAGTTTACTTGTTCAAACACATTTGTGAATATAACCAAAAAGTTCCTTTCTCAGTTAAGCTTTTAATATCATAAAGTAGCAGTTCTTTCACCAAAAGTCATTCTGAAGATATTGGAAGAATCATATACACCTTACCTATCTGAAGTAGTCCGCAATTCTGTAATGTTAATACTCATACAGTTACCAAAATTATATGACCCAATAAATGTTAAATGCTATTTGTACTTAAAAGGACAGTAAAATGCCACTTAGTTAAACATGATATGATAAGCCAAGGAAAAGGGCATTTAAAAAAGTGTACAGTAATTTAACAGGTTCCCTTATCCTTCCCACACCCATTTAGTGAGCACTAACCTTCGATTTGACCTTTTAGCAAGACATATTTATATTACTTATATAAAACAGAAATATCTCCCCCAAAGATTGTTTTCTGACCCCTCTCTCTAGCAGCATGTCCTTGAACTGCTTCATTCGAGCCTCCAGAGGGACAATGGCCCTTTCTCGGGCAGCTTTAATTTCAGCTTCCATGGCAGCTTCTTTCTCTGAATCAATGTCTTTATTATCATCTCTCCTATAAAAAATAAATCATAAGATATTAAAACAATGAATATAATTCTTACCACGTTCTTAAAATCAGTGGAATTTAAGGCACTACTAGGTAGCATATTTTGACAAAACAAATCATCCTGAGTATCTCAAATAATTATACAGCATAACTTTCACTCTAATAATAATAAAATTACCATGCATTTCTAATGTTACAATGGCTATACTGGTTTTTAAAAAGCATATCTGCACATCTATATATCTATACATCTACACACATATGCATATCTATACCTCTATATATACATATCTTTAATGTGCTGTCTCTCTCTCACGCCAGTTAATATATGAAGTGAAGTAAAAAGAAAAAAGTTTTTCTGGCATTGCTTACACAACTATGCTAAAATCAAATAGAGCAGAATATATTTCTAGTTCTTAAAATGATATAGAAATAGCATTTCCAAAAATATTTTATTATACATTCATAAAATATTTAAAAACCTATTAAAAAATTTAAAAAGGCCTTAGTAATTTAAAATATTTATCTTAAGAATAAAATTAAATAAATTTTAAAAATTGAAAAGTATCGTCTAACTTGGCCAAGTATGTGAGATAAAACACCTTACCTACCTGACATTTTTCTTACTCACTTTCTGGGTGATAAGCTGAAATTTAAGTTGAAGGTCTCAAGGTCTCAAGAGAGTACCATGAGCACAAGAGTAGTTAGGTAGGAGTAGTAGGACTTAGAACGGTTCCCCAATGACTTAACTTCTTGCTTATCCAAAAATGCACCTCGGGGCTAAGGACAGGCCTATTACTTGTGTGTACTCAAGGAGACTGGAAACACGAAATCAGGTCACCTCTCAAAACATATGAACTATGAAAAAGGCCTAAATTTGTATAACTAATTCAAAAATAAATCAAATGTTCTCAAACGTATTTGAACAGATCTTTCTTCTTAAATGTGATTCACTAAGTATATAAAACTAATAAAATTGATTTATACTCCCTATACAAGCTACTGGAAATTCAGCAGCACGCCACAGGTAGCCCAAGATCTGAAAATGGAACTAAAACTAATAATTACGAGCATTAATTAGCAACTGAGGATTAAAGAATGCCTTAGAAGAAACAGATAATACACCCCATGACCTGCAGGAACTTAGTGATCTAGTCTGTGACCTAAGGCATGCACAAAATAATCAGATAAAGCAATTTGCCAAGCAATATACCCTATTACTTTACTGAAGAGCTACTTAAATAGTTAATAGTTCAAAGACAACTAAGAAATATAATAAAAACAACCTTTAAAGAATTATACTAAATGTCACAATACAACTATCACTATCCATCTCAATAAAATAAGTAAAAGGAAAACTTAAGCCAGGGAAAATAGGCTTTTAGCTTTGTACCTAAATAGAGAAGCTCGGGCAATCCACATAAAGGACTTCTTTGACATTCTCCTGATAAAAGCAGTTAAAAACCTTACAGAGATGTCTATAAGAACAAACAATTAAAAACAACCTAAAAGTTTTAACATCACAGAAATATCTAAAAATATGGCACATAAACAAAATGAAGTCATTCACAATAATTAAGAGAACACAAAATTAGAAAACCCCAACTAGTAAGAATGCATTTGACTAAGGACTAAAAAGGTCAACTGTGAAAATGACAGTAGCTGCCTCAGTTGCAGATTAAGGCAATTCTCTTTAGGAAGGTCTGAATCCAAGGTTGCTGCCAGGGAACAAACACGTATTTAACGCATCATTCTTTATAAGAGCTTTCTGCTCATCTCCTGACCACAATCAGGCTGCAGTCCATCTGTCCTTTTCAACAGGACCAACTATTATCAACCAGTCCCTAGTAAGAACCTTAAACTTTCTTATTTGCTTCAGAATAGTAATCGCATTCACACACACCCTCTACTGCAACTTCACTCCCCTCAAGAAAAGTAGCATCACACCTTGCCCAGCTGTAGAAGACTACCCACACCAATGCTCCTAACCTCTTCCCCTGTCTCAGTATTTACCTAGTGATTCTATCCCTCACCCAGAATAATGACCAGTTTTTAGGAACAAGCAAGTCATAATAAGCTAAGCACACATAAAGAGGATGTCCATTTTTATACACTCCTTGAATGGTATTTGTGGAGCTTGATGTAACAGAGAAATTTTATTTTTTTAATAACATCTAGACCCACTAAAGTCTGTAGAAAATTAATCAATGAATTCCTAAATGGCAGTAGTTTCATTATCCATTTGTATAACCAAGAATTTGGTACTCTTAACAACAGAAAGGACACCGTGTCTACATTTCAAAACAAAGCTACTTAATATCAGGTCTGAGGAAGGAATTATGACTACTGTTTCCTAACCACATAGATAACACACGTTACTTTTTAATCACAAACTGATAATCTCATCAGCTCTATACTGCAACTCTACCTGGAAATGCATAAACTATGTACTACTTACTTCCGCTTTTTTGCTTTAATAGGCTCATCTTCATTCATTTCTTCCATTAATTCTTGTTCTTCTTTAACTGTAACATAAAAATTAATTAAAACACTGAATAAACATACGCAGGCAACCATTGCATTTTCAGCCACTGGTTCTTCTGCTAATCACTATTGGAACATTCACTTTAAAGCATGAAAAAGCTGCCATTTACAGTCATTTCACTCACTTGCACTCATCGAGAACTGCCACTTTTGGATAGACAGCATTGTCGGAGCCGGGTGTCCTAGCAAAGACATTTCAAACAGTGTTATCAACAGTTACATGTGCATATTCACAAGCTTTTTCTAAATGCAGTTTGGATAAAATATCTAGCTAACAGTCACTTTTATCAAACACCAAGCTAACTATGACAATTCTATATTTATCTTCTCTTCAAAATGAAATATCAACTTACTTTGATGTTCTTTCCAGCTTTAACTTTACAAAGAAGTAAAACTCTCAATTCATAGAACCTTTTGCAGATGCTTTAACAAACCTGACTCAAGCCGGGTGGTGGTGGCGCACGCCTTTAATCCCAGCACTCGGGAGGCAGAGGCAGGCGGATCACTGTGAGTTCGAGGCCAGCCTGGTCTACAAAGTAAGTCCAGGACAGCCAGGGCTACAGAGAAACCCTGTCTCGAAAAACCAAAAAAAAAAAAAACAAACAAACCTGACTCAAATATAAAGAAAATGTCCCAAAACAAAAACAAAAACCAAAAGCACATTTCATACTTCCTTGGCACCATTACTATTATAAAGTATCATCGTCTACCTATAAAGTAAATATTGAAGGTGAAAAAAAAAATGGCACCGGAGCACCAGATAGACAGCTACATCTGCTTAGTACTTAAAGCACAAAATGCAGAACCATATCTACCTGCTTCATGTAAAGTTCTTGGTCACTTTAAAGACAGTATCAGCATTTGTTACATGAGAAGTATTAAATAGTTTATTACCATGTTTCTATATTATATATGAATGTGAGCTCCATAAAAACAAACTGAAAAAAAAAAAAACCCTGAATAAAAAAAAAATAAAACCCTGAATAAAATTGACCTTAAGAAATATGTAACAGGGGCTGGAGAGATGGCTCGGCGGTTAAGAGCACTGACTGTTCTTCCAAAGGACCCAGGTTCAAATCCCTGCACCCACATGGCAGTTCATAGCTGTCTGTAATTGCCGGGCATGGTGGCACATGCCTTTAATCCCAGCACTCGGGAGGCAGAGGCAGGCAGATCTCTGTGAGTTCAAGACTAGCCTGGTCTACAAAGTAAGTTCAGAACAACCAGAGATACACAGAGAAATCCTGTCTCAAAAAACCTAAACAAACAAACAAATAAATAAACTTTAAAAATATGTATATATAACAAAAAGTTATACACAAATGTTTGTACCCAGTATTCTGAAATACTAACAGAAGAGGCAGTAGATTTAAATTTCTCTTAAAAGTTAAGGATTTCTACATTCAAAGAAGAAAGTTATCATACAGTTCAAATGATTGTTGTTGTTGTTGTTGACAGGTCTTACTATTTAGCCTTGACTGGTCTGGAACTCACTATACAGACCAGACTGGCCTGGATCTGAGATCCATCTGCGTGCCTCTATCCTCCAACTGCTGGGATTAAAGGTGTATGACATCACAGTCCACAGGATTAATTTTGGATAGTTTTAAAAATTTTTCCATTGTATAGACTACAAGATTTTAGGAAAATATAAAAAATTCTGAACAATTTGATTATTGCAAAATATATTACTAATAACAAAAGGAGGTTAAAGTCTATTCCTAAGGAGTGTTTCAGTAGCATTAACAAGTATCAAGCCAACAACAACTGTTCCAATATCTCAGACTAACTGAAAATCTTAGCAACAAAGTTAAAATGTTTTACAGAATAAAACTATATTCAAATTCTTCATATTTTTCATAGTTCTTATTGTATTCAAACCAGAATAGCAGTCTATTTTTAAAAATTATATATTCTACATGGCCTTTATACACTTTATCAAACAATGAAAAGGAGTTAAATTCAGAGGATGAATTCCAAATTTAAAACTTACTTAGCTTCTTCATGTCTTCCAATCCTTTTTTATGAGGGGGCTCTTGAATAATTTTGTCAACATCTGCCCTTCCAATCAAATCATCAGGTCGGTCCCACATAGAAAGACGAGTGGTGGGATTGTAAAAGAAGACCCGCTCATCACCAGTCCAAACAACACACCTAAAGATAATATAAAATACCATTTTCCTGTGTTACAAAATGTACTTTGATAGATAAGTCTTTTAATGTTAACTCTAAAAGGTCAGGCAAGTAGTAAAAAAAGGAGAGGTTCTAATTAATAATAGTTTTCATAATGGCTTTCAGAATAAAAGAGAGCTGAGTGGCTAAAGAAATCCAAACCAATTCGTGGTTGGGGTTTAAAATAGTTAGGAACTGAGTTCAGCACACCTAATCTGACAGCACTAAATTTTAAACTATTTAAAGTATAAGTTCAAAGGCAACAAAAACTATTAAAAACTCTGTAACTAAGAAGATACTCTTAAAAGTGCGTTGCAAGTTAGTATGAATGTTGAGTCAGATATAGACCTTTAAACTCATGGAGATGGTTAGATAGTAGAATGTTAAAGTCAGGGGCCAAATATGTATAAACTGGACATTGGGAAGGTATACTGGGCCATTTTACTCTCATAAATGTGGCATATTTATATCTGTTGTTTTGTATAATACTTACTGTTATAAGAGAAGGAACCATCTGTTGGACTGAAAGGGGAAACTTCTGGGGGGAAGAGGGTGGAAGGGAGGGATAGGAAGGGGGAATAGGGAGGGGTTTGTGACTGAGATGTAACTTGAAGAAAAAAAAATAAAGTATTAAAAAAAAAAACTCTGTAACTGAAAAAGTGAACCACAGTTCCCAATAAGTTCTTAATATTTCTTGATAAGCCAACAGTACTGTCCAGTGCAAACATGACCTAATTACAGGGGATATAAAATATAAAGGAAGGGCCACTAGCACCCTGTAAACTGCTGCAGTTCACCAGCCCTATGTTGACATTAGAAAACTCAAGCCATAGCAAAGTATATGAAAGGATTTATAAGTTTAATATTAAATATGTAAAAGAACAGTGAGTCAAAATTTATAGAGGTACCTATAAGGAAGTAAATGGCCATTACTGCCCCTTCACAAGTTCTAGTCTGATGGTGGTTCCTATTGCAGCAGACAACTCAAAGTCCAAAGGAAACCAGATCTCTATAATATCCACACAATCCAAAAATTAATCAACATTGTCAAACTCACAGTAACCTCGATATTGAAATAAGCAAAGATCCTATATTGAAATAATCAGATTCCAAAGTAACAACTAGGCTTCATAAGATAAAGAAAAACACATCTGAAATTAATGAAAAGATAGCAGTTTTCAGAATAGAAATAGAAACAATTTAAATGATGAACAAGACATTTAGAAACTTGAAATAACTGATATTGGCGTTGGAGAGATGGCTCAGCAATTAAGAGCACTGGGTGCTCTTCCAAGGGACCTGGTTCAATGCCCAGCACCCACACCACAGCTCACACTGGAACTGCATTTCCAATGGGTCCAATGCTTTCTTCTGGCCTCCCAGAGCACTGCACACACATGGTGCATAGACATACATGAAGACAAAAGACCCACACACATAAAATAAATACTTCGAAAGACATAATGGACAGAGAAATTTCAGTTTGCTATATGAGGTACAGCTCAGGAAACCCCATAAAAAATAACTTCAAGAAAACCTGGCCTATCCACAAAAAGAACGAAAAGTGAGGAAAGTATTTTCAGAGAAGGTAAGAGGTTCCAATTCAGAAGACCAGCCTGACAAGAATGTTCTCTGTGCTGAAATAACTCAACTAAACCCACATGTTTAGCAAGGAGGAAAGCATGACAAATGGTAAATATAA
The DNA here is from genome assembly GCA_907164525.1 of Lophiomys imhausi. Classification (NCBI taxonomy): domain Eukaryota; kingdom Metazoa; phylum Chordata; class Mammalia; order Rodentia; family Muridae; genus Lophiomys; species Lophiomys imhausi. The sequence continues at coordinate 5,745,374 of CAJQZJ010032362.1, read as the reverse complement.
AAGTTTTTTTTTCTTCTTCTTAAGGAGGCTCACAGAGACTGAACCACCAACCCAAAGACCATGCATGGTCTGGAGATAGCCCCCGCCCCCACATCTAGCAGAAGTGCAGCTTGGTCTTCATATTGGTCCCCCACAACTAGAATGGGGCCTCTCCCTACCTCTGCTGCCTGCCTGTGGATCCCATTCCACTAACTTGCCTCAGTGGGAGTGCTATGCCTAGTTCTGCAGCAACTTGATGGGCCAGGGTGGGTTGGTACCCATGGGGGGCCTCCCCCTTCTCTGAGGGGATGTGCGGCTACGATCAGGATATAAAGTGAATAAATTAAAAACTTAAGTCTTTTGAAATTCTACCTGCCTATTGGAATCTTAATGCACGTAGCATTGATGTGTAAGATAACTAAGACATGAGTCAGTGTATACAGTACAGGTTTAAAGGGGCCTACCCAGCAGCTGGTTTATACATGCAATATATTCATTTTAAACAGAATGTGGAGAGTAGATATGGATATAATAATTCCTGAAGTAACAACTGATGACAAAGATATGTCCTCAAAAAGTCAATTAAGCGCCGGGCGTTGGTGGCGCACGCCTTTAATCCCAGCACTTGGGAGGCAGAGGCAGGCGGATCTTTGTGAGTTCGAGGCCAGCCTGGTCTACAAAGTGAGTCCAGGACAGCCAAGGATACACAGAGAAACCCTGTCTCGAAAAACCAAAAAAAAAAAAAAAAAAGTCAATTAAGCAGAATGCTAAAGAAATTGAACGGAAATAAAGAGAAAATAGAGGAAAAGGTTAGAAAAGAATAATTATATCCCAAATCCAACATCATTAAAATGTACATTAACTGTTAATAGTTTCAACATACCAATAGAAGCAAGGATTGACAGAGTAGGTACAAACATGATATTAGAGGGAGGCAACAGAGACCAACTCTAAGATAGTTGCCGCTCCAATTTGGAGTAGTCAAGGACACCACAAGACCTACAAAGTCAATTAACTTGGACAGAGGGGGGCTCACAGAGACTGAACTACCAACCAAAGAACTTAGTTCTTTGCATGGACTGGTCCTAGGCCTACTACACATATGAAGATCATGGGCTGCTTGGTGTTCAAGTGGGTCATTTTCCTAGCAGACCTGCCTTGTCTTGCCTCAGTGGAAGAGGAGGTACTAAGTCCTGATGAAATTTGATGAGCCAGAGTGACTTGGTACCAGGCAGCGGGTGGGGTGGGTGAGACTGGGAGAAGGGAGTGTGATTGGAATGTAAAATAAACAAAATTTTTAAATTCACATAAAAAATGATACTATAAGCTGTTTGTAAGAAACACTTTAAATATAAAATCATAGTAAAGTTGAAATATAAAATATAAAACCATAGTAAACAGGAAAATAGAGCTGGGTGTGCTGGTACACACGTTTAATCTCAGCACTCAGGGCATTAAATCGCAAACCCTGGGCGAAATGGTTGAGGTGCCTGTTTAACAAACATATCAAAGTGGACTAAGCCACCAGATTCTCCCTGCATTCTTAGTAAACTTCTCCACCCCAGGGGCTGAGCTGCCCTTTACTATTTAATCCAACCATTTCAGCTACTCAGTTTTGTCATCAACATTTAACCCTCCTGGCCTCTTAGACTGGCTTTTCCCACTCCCTTCCCTTCTCCTCCCATGCCTCGGTGTGTCCCACTCTGGACTCTCCCACACGCTCCTGCTTCTGGCTATGCTCTCCTTTTTATCTACAGTGAACTTTCTCCTCCACCATACCTAGGAGCAGTTCATGTCCTTTCCTCAGTTCTTTTCTTTTGTTTTTTTCATTTACAGGAGGCAGAGACAGGTGAAGATCCAGCCAGCCTGATCTATAAAGTGAGATCCAGGACAGCCAGGGCTACACAGATAAACTGTCTTGAAAAACCAAACAACAACAATATAAAAAATAGAAAACATACACCATCAAAGTATAAAAGAATTAATTAATCATAAATAAAACAAGCTTTGAGACAAAGAATATGATGAAGAATAGGAGAGGAATTCAATTCACAAAAATAAGATGCAACAATTATAAAATGTGTATAAGCTTAACAATGGGACCTCAAAAAAACAGTCAAGAATGAACCACAGTAAAGCTGACATTGTAGACAAACATTGTAAAGGGATCATATGGTTTCAAAACGTATGTCAGAGCAGAACTTCACTAATGACCCAAGAACTTATCATAAAACAAAAGAGCAAAAAGTCAGCCCAATGCAACATTAAATTAAAAAGGACACCCTACCACATAAGCAACATTTATCCAGGAAATGCAAAGCCACTGCAGTATTCAAAGTCCCAGGTAATTCACCATCTTAAAAAAGAAAGGTGGTGGTGCACGCCTTTAATCCCAGCACTCAACAAGTTCAAGATCAGCCTGAACTTGGTAAGACCCTGGCTCACAAAAAAAAAAAAAAGTCTAGACTAATAATAAAGCATGGAAAACAAAGGTAGCCATCACTGTCCACAATAGTACAGGACTATTAAAATAACTACCAGCTAAAATTCTGTATCACAACTCTAATAATCAAAGGAAAAATTACAGTAAGTCTGTGACCTTAAAAATGTGTATTAAAACTCTTAGAACCAGCAACTAGTTTATTGATTCTAGAGAATACACTGCTTCTACTTTGATCTTACTACAAACAAAAGATTAACTTGATTTCATCAAAATATTAATTCTGGGGCTAGAGATGGGTCAGCAGTTAAGATCACTGACTGCCCTTCCAGATGACCTAAATTCATTTCCAACACCCACACACAGTGAGTGGTTCACAAAGATCTGCAACTCTAATTCCCAGAGATCAGGATGCCCTCTTGTGGCCACTGTGGACACTAGGCAGACATGTGGTGCAGTCATACATGTAAGCAAAACACCCATTTTAAAATAAAATAAAATAAATATTAATTATTTCCATGGTACTATGGATATAACTCAGATCCTCACAAACTGCTCAGCAAGTATTCTACCACTGGATACTCCACAACTCTGAAAATAAAATTTATACAGGTTACCAAAACAAAAAGATTTAGAGAAACTGTGTACATGTAAAAAATCAAAGGGTTAAATAGCAATATGCATAAAAGGTAATACATTAATCTTTTTCCCAGTGTCCAGTCCATATGTATTTGGCTACTGCCTTTAACATTCTACTATTTACCCATTTCCATGAGTTTAAAGTTCTATATCTAACTCAGCTTCCATCCTAACTTGCATCACAACTTTAAAAACATCTTCTTAGATCCAGAACACCCTCTTAATTCCTAAACAATTCAATATTTAACTATGAGACTCTAGCTATCTAGTCTTCAACTATCTCAGAGACCTGAGAGGGATAAATATATCTAGGGATAAATATATCTGATTATATAGGAAGTGCGGGGCCTGCAGCTTCCAAAACTAAGAAATGACATACCAGTGGCTGCCTGGACAGTTCCCATTCTCTCTCCATACATTACAGCATCAATCTTCAGCCATTTGGCCTCATTTCTCTGACAGATATTAATTGTAGAGCAGGAATTATGAAGGACTTGCCTACCCTGTCTTGGCAGAGCTAGGCTGTCGACTTACCTGCTTCCAAGTTTTATCCTTTTTGGACAGCAGTCTGTCTACAGTTGAAGCAAGGGATTCTTCTTGCCAAGTGACAGGCTTGCCACTAATTCAACCATCTCCAATTGGAGATTCTTCAATGCTCATCTTCTACTTGGAGTAGAATAGGGGGTGCTGTCAGGAACTGACATGTCTCAATATCAAAAATATCTTGAGTTAAGAGAACATCTTTTAATGCCATATTCTATAGATCTCTTGAGGTTTTTGAAGACCACCTATCTGTTTCCTTATATTTGGATAAGCAAATGTTGTTAGTCTCTTAGCAACTTAATTTCTGATTAACTTAGAAAATAACTGTGATAGACTGTCCTAGTACCTAACAAAATGACATTAAAGCCACACAACGCCCCCAAATTTGAAAACACTATGCAAAGGAACATAGCACGTAAATATAAAACCAGTTCAACTTCACCAGCATTGAGAGTACAGTATACCAGTTGGCCATAGTGACAATGAATGACAGCAATCTTAGTACCCCAGAGACTAAGACATATTTTGAGTATGAGGCCAACCTGAGCTACACAGGAGGATGCCTTGTCTCAAAAACAAACAAACAAAACATTAAAAGTATAATTTCACTACACAGGATAATCAGCTAATGAGGTCAAGGCCACCATCTGAGAAAACTGTTAAGTCCTCCAAACCGTATTTAGCAATATCCACCAACATTTTAATTACCTACTATCACTTGACTCGGCTATTTCACATCTAAGAATTGACACAACAGAAACAGTTGACCATGTTCACAAATGAATCAAATGGTTAACTTTTATAATGCCAGGGACAAACCAACCAGAATCACACACACAAGAAAGCAACCATACCAATCCACCTGTAGGAAAAGTATGCATTTTAATACAATAACTATTCTATCACAAGACTTAAACTAATTATTTCTGAAACATATTTAATGAAAAACATGGAAATACACATTTTTAAATACATTTTGTAATGTCTCTCACACACCTACAAGATGTACCAAACACAACAGTGTAGGTCTAGGAAAGTGTGTGTACTAAGCAACAAAGGTTTGATATAGGTCAATTCTATAATTTTAAACTTCATACACACTTTCTGATTATATGTTTTGTTTTTTAGTTTTTTGTTTTTTGGTTTTTGGTTTTCTGAGACAGGGTTTCTCTGGGTAACTGCCCTGACTAGCCTGAACTCACTAAGATGGTCATTACTATTACTTATCAACAGAGAGAACAGAAAGGTGGTATGTAGGATACATATGCACTGAGTGGCCCAAAAGGCTGAGACTTGGGAGTAGGATAGATAAATGACTATTGGTGGCCTGTGGTGACAATCCACTTAAGGAAGTGGTTCTCAGCCTTCGTAATTCCTATAATACAGTTCCTCATGTTGCAGTGACCTCCAACCATAAAATTATTTTTGTTAGTAGTTCATAACTATAATTTTGCTACTGCTATGAATCTGTAATGTAAATATCTGATATGCAGGATATCTGATATGCAACCCCTGTGAAAGGGTCTTTCAACCCCAGAGGGGTCATGAACCACTAGTGGAGACGGCTGACTCAAGGGATTTGATATTAGACTGCTGCTGTAGAAGATGCAAATGGATCTGAGCAGACTATGATCGTGGTGGGGAAGCCACAGGCCCAGGACGCTTATAACCACTGCCCTGCTTTTAGATTTGCCCTGCTGAGGATATCAGATGGGGAGGACGACTTCATAGTCTCCTCACCCTCAAACTATACCCCCTCTTAAAAAAAAATAAATAAACTATATAACTTAAAAGGTCAATGATGAAAAAAAAACCTACAGATAAAAAAAATCATAAGAAAAATAGTTAAAGGCTTGGAGGGAAGACTAGATTCAAACATCTAGACATACAAATAATCATAACTGTACCAGAATAGGAAGAAGAAAGAAGCAATAATTATACAAACTCTAAAACAATGTTCAGCTAGTCTAAGGAGAGGTCTACATGTGAAACATGAAGCTCCAAGCAGAGAATGAGGTGTGAAGTTGGTTATCAGTTTTTCATGAACACAGAGAAATCAAACTTAGGAACATGTATATTAAAGACAGACTATTTTCATAACTCTGACTTTTTAACCAGACACACATTTTACATAATTATTTTTAAATGAGTTTATCAAGTCACTGAAACATACACAGAAAACCATACCTAGGGTCTTTAAAACACACTTTTACTATAATTCTTAGTGATATTCCCTATACATAAAAGTAACCAGAAGACAGTTTAAACAGCCTTTGGCATTGTGATCTGTGAGAAAAGCAAATAGTAACCATGCTGCCATTATTGAGAAACAGCTATTTTCACAGAAAAATCAGAAACTCAAGTAAAATATGAGACAGATGATGCAGTTCAGAAAAAAAGGCACTGTAAGCCTCAATGGCACAAAATGGCATGAAGTCTTATTGTACTTTAAATGTGTGTCTTCTATCTAAATCTATCACAGTATTTTTTTTAATAATTTATTTTTTATTTCTTCAAGTTACATCTCAATCACAATCCCCTCCCTACTCCCCCCTCCAGTCCCACCCTTCCACCCTCCTCCCCCTTAACCCCCCATCCTCTTCCCTTCTCTCTCTTTTTTTTTTTTTTTTAGTTTAAAGTATTTCTTCCCCCCCCAACAGCTCTCCCTTTCAGTCCAAAAAATGGTTCTTTTTCTTATAACTATAAATACAATACAAAACAACAGAAATAAATAGGCCACAATTATAAGAGTTATATGGCTTAGCATACATTCCCAATGTCCAGTCCATATGTATTTGGCACCTGACTTTAACATTCTACTATCTAACCATCTCCATGAGTTTAAAGTTCTATATCTAACTCAGCTTTCATACTAACTTGCCTCATAATTTTAAAAATATCTTCTTAGATCCAGAACACCCTCTTTTTTTTTAAATAGTAAGAACTCAAAACCAGTACTATCCCTAGATTCAACACTGTGACCTATAAATGCAACTTTTCATAAAAGAGAACTAGATCTCCTTGGAAAAAATAACAGCCCAGAACCAGAAATACATAAGACAATCCTCAACAGCTTGTCAAAAGGAAGAAAAAATATGAAAAGTCATAACAAGATTAGGAGTGAATCTTATAAAAGCCAGATATAAGACAATGGAACATCAGTAAAGAGAATATCTCTACCAGAGAGAAACATAAAGACATTTAAGTCTATTCTAGAATTGGTAAGTCCCTTCTAATATAATCTGGCCCTTTAAGATACCAATGCCTCTCTCCACAGATACTCAGGTTAATAAAGAAAATAGGAGTTAATACAGGAACATACCACTGTCAACCCTTAATAATTTATAGGATCTAGTCTAGGGATTTATCACGCTGCACTACCGGGCATATAACTTCTGTAAGGAGATGTGCATGAAAGGGTGTTTGGAGCACACGTGCCACTTATCTACTACAAACTATTAACAATCTCCAAATTGTAACAACCAAAAATGTCTCCAACACTGCAGTTATGTCCACTGGAAAATAAGATTACTGCTGACTGAAACCACTGATCTAAGTCAGGCGTGGTTGCATATGCCTTTAATCCAAGCACTCAGGATGCAGAGGCAGGTGAAGTTAGCCTGAGCTACAAGGAGAGTTTCAGGACAGCCAGAGCTGTTACACAAAGAAACACTGTCTCAAAAAAAAAAAAAAAAAAAAGAAGAAGAAGAAAAGAAAACCACTGATCTAGACATCAATAACTGATCTGATCAGTAACAGCTACTAACATCAATGTGTAAATATAAACAACTAAAAGTGTTCTCAGTAAACTATCTTACTTGAAAGATCAAATTTTTATCTGACCACACTCAAGATCTTGATTGCTATTTTGTGGGAAATCCAGAAACAAAAAAACTTGTTCAACATTACGTCACAGATATGCTTTTTAAACACAGATCCTGGGCCACTGCAGGGAAAAAAAAAATTGGGGGTGAATGGGAAGCAAAAAGGGACAGGGACAAAGTAGCAAAAACAAGTTGAGAAGGACTCTATAACAGCACACCCTTAATTCCAGCACTGGAGAACCAGAAGCAGGTGGATCTCTGAGTTCAAGGCTAGCCTGGTCTACAGAGTGAGTCCAGGACAGTCAAGGGTACACAGAGAAACTGTCTCGAAAAAACCAAAAAGAACAAGTCACTGTAGTATATGTAGTGGGTAAGGGTTAAAAGAGCAAGAGAAGGAATAGAAGAGACACTAAAGTGGCAGAGGAAGAAAGGGAAAAACCAAGTCCAAGAAGAAAAAAGTAGATTACTCCATAATTGGATAAAAAGTCATAATTCTACAGAGTTCTGTAATAATCACACAATAAGAGCCTATATATGCATATTTATATGTACATATAATATAAATAAATTTACGACATTAAACAATAAAAAGCAAGTTCAAGATCTCAAAGTGGTTCAAATACACCAGTAAGACAATTAATATGAGTACAGATCATGAAGGGAAGATATTTGTGTGGTAATTATGGAAAACACTTGTGGCAATTGAATTTTAAGTCTGACCACCCTGACTATAACAAACAAGAATCAAAATATCCAATAGTTAAAGAACATATCTGACCTGTACTTTTACAAATCTTTTTTTCCTACAGAAAAGTTATTTAAATAACCAAGTATAATAAAAAAAATAAAATTGATGAGTTAAGTACATACCACGGAGTACCAGGAATAGGAGTAGTAGCTACTGGCTTTGCCTTCTGGGCAGCCTTTTCTTCTTCAGTCATCTCTTCTTCTTTGGGCTCCTAAGGGAAATAATATTATATTTAATTAATCACACAAGACAAATGAGAAATAAACTACCATTACAAATGCCTCAAATAAAAACCAACCCAAGATCTCTTGTAAGGAACTCAGTGTTACAAAGGGACCATTCCAAACTGACACAGGACAGTTGGAAGGACGGATGAAATACACTCAACATTCCTCAAATAGTACGGTATATTTTTAACTTTAACACAAACTAGTCTGCAAGTCAGGAGTTTGGAAAATAGGTCCAACTTCTGGCCAAAGACACTTTCTTTCAATGAACCTCAGTTAAGTATAGAAAGGAAAGGGCTGGAGAAATAGGTCAGCTTTATATACTGCTCTTCTTGGTGACCAGAGTTCAGTTCCCAGTTTCCACATCAAGCAATTCATAACTGCCTGTAACTACAGCTCCAGGGGATCCGATACCCTCTTCCAGGAGTATCCACAAATACATGCAATGAAAACACAAACACACACACTTTAAAATAAAAAAATAAAATCTTGGGCTAGAGAGCACTGGCTGTTCTTCCAAAGGACCCAGGCTCAAATCCCAGCACCCACATGGCAGTTTCAAACTGTCTGTAATGCACATGCCTGTAATCCCAGCACCTGGGAGGCAGAGGCAGGTGGATCTCTGTGATTTAAAGACCAGGATGGTCTACAGAGAATGTTGTAGGATAGCCAGGGCTACACAAAGAAACCCTGTGTCATTTCTTAGTTTTGGAAGCTGCAGGCCCTGCACTTCCTATATAATCAGATATATTTATCCCTCCCAGGTCTCTGGGGTGGTTGAAGAATAGATAGCTAGAGTCTCATAGTTAAATTTTGAGTTGTTTAGGAATCAAGAGGGTGTTCTGGATCTAAGAAGATATTTTTAAAATTGTGAGGCAAGTTAGTATGAAAGCTGAGTTAGATATAGAACTTTAAACTCATGGAGATGGTTAGATAGTAGAATGTTAAAGTCAGGTGCCAAATGCATATGGACTGGACATTGGGAATGTATGTTAAGCCATATAACTCTTATAATTGTGGCCTATTTATTTGTTGTTTTGTGTTGTATTTATAGTTATAAGAAAAAGAACCATTTTTTGGACTGAAAGGGAGAGCTGATGGGGGGAAAAAGAAATACCTTAAACTAAAAAAAAAGAAGGGAAGAGGATGGGGGGTTGAGGGGGAGGAGAGTGGTAGGGTGGGACTGGAGGGGGGAGTAGGGAGGGGATTGTGATTGAGATGTAACTTGAAGAAATAAAAAAATTATTAAAAAAAAAGAAAAACCAATAATAATAATAATAATAATAGAAACAAAAATTACACTTAAAATTAATGAAATTTTCAATGGAAAAATTATTAGGAACTTCAAAGAACTTCAAAATTTCAGAGGTCAAATTTACAATCATTTTAATATATGCACGGTTCTGTGTAAATACTACCAAGCAACCAGCTTGGTTCCCAGTTTAGCATGCCTTAGCCCTTTACCTCCTTTATCTCCTTTATAGGCTCTTCCTTAGGATCTTCCTCCTCTGTCTCCATTGGCAATGGTTCTTCAGGTGCCTCCTTAATTGGCTCTTTAATCTTCTCATCTAATTTTTCTGTTAAAAAACTAAGATGATGTCATTCAACAGTTTTACTGTCATTTTTTAAAAAGAATTTGCACGAAATAAGCAGTTGAGGTATTCTATTTCTAAATGTTAACCATAGATATAAAAATGTCCTCCTTGGTACTGTCACGAATTTAACTAGAAAACTCTTTACCCTGCTGACTTCAAGAGATCATATTCTTAGGTCACATGTGTCATCTGCAGCAGCCATCCATAAAAACTGAACTATACTGAGAAGGAGAGACTCACATACAGAGCACTGACTCTGCCACATACTAGATTTCAGAGACCTAAATTATGCTGATCACTGTTATCAATGTCCATAAGGACAATTATGCAATGTCTAATAACTGAAAAACGTATAACATACACGAACATTTAAAAAATATTTTTTAGCTTACGAAGTATGAACTTCAAATAGTATTCTACTTATTAGAGTTTATACTATGTCCTGAGTCACAAAACAACTATACCTTTTTCCTTCAGTTCTTGGGGCTTTTCCCATGTTGATTCTAACGTTCTATTATTATAATAGTACGTCTTCCCATCTGCCGTTTTATATTCAGTCCACTCAGAAACTGCTGTTGTTCCAGCTAAGGTAGCAGGTGAAGCTGCAATAGCAACCTGGGGATGTATCATAGGTACTATAGGAGGGGCCATTCCTGGTAATACACCTAAAAAAAGAATAATAAGAAGTTAGATCCAAGTATTAAGTTATAATATAAAATAAAACCATGAGCTAAATCTTCCTAGTAAATATTAATAAAAACTTGGAACAAGAATAGTTTATAAAAGGTGATGTAAATATTATTGAGTCTGTTCCCTTGGTCTTTTGATTCTGAAGGCTAAATTCAATTGGACGGGGAAACTGGATCCAAGAAATACTTTAAGAACAGTCCAAGGTTTAGGTGTCCTCTATGACAATGTCTAAATACCATGACATATTAAGAACAGAAGTACACTTTTTTAAGATCTCAAATTCTAAAGAACTAGTAACATTCACTGGGTGTAATTTTTAATATGAAATTCTTTCCTACTTCTAAAATATTTAAAAGGGTCAGAATAAAAATTATTAATTTTAAAGCAAAACCACTGTTACCAACTCCAAATGAAAAATAATGTTGGACTATCAGACTACCCTTTTCTTTAAAAAGGCAGAGACATCTATTTTTAAAAGACAAGCCACAAGTTTTGTTTTTTATAATGGTAAATAAGCTGATATTATTTAAAATACTGTTAATATAAGGATACAAGAATGCAAACAGAAAAGAAAATCCTAGAATCTAGGTTCCAGGCAGTCTTACTTTGGTAACTTTAAAATGCAAATGTATAATATATACAAAGATCACACGCACATAGTCACTTGCATGCAAGTGTAATCACATCATTTTACACATGGAAATGACATTTTATATTTAACTCAAAAACATACATCAAAAATAAAATTAAATGTTATGAATATGAGAATGAAGTTGTTTACACTTATTACATAAATTAATATATATAAAGTGATCTGACCTCATTTGTTTTTGTGAACCAAAGAAACTAATACTACAGGCAATTGGGAAATTAAGTGTTGGCCAAATATGACAACTGCATTTAAACTGCTCGTTAAAAAGAAAAATATTTTTTAAGCTCCACTCACTAGGGCAAAAAATAAATAAAAGGATAAACAACAACATTCACTACCATGCCAACTTACAGACAAAACAAACTAAGATGGTTTTAAAATTACCGGTCTTGGTGGTAGCGACTGTCTTTACATACGGGCAGCTGACTATTTGCATCATTGCTACACCTGTAAAATGGATAAGCAAGCATTGGTTGGAAAGCTGCCATTGTATGTCGGCTACCACTGGGATTCAGGGAAATAATTTACCACTACAATTTAGAATCTATTTCCAATGAGAAAGAGCAAGAATGGAATAGTTGTTTGACATTTTGTGGGAAGTAGTGCCAAATCCAGTGATGCTATTTCTAAGCTATAACACCAGTTACCTACCAGCTCTCATGTTTGAAGGAGCCTCAAAGTTTAAATTCAATAAAGAAAACCCCTTTGTTATACATTAACAAGTTCTCATGTGGGACCTTTTCCCATCAGACATCGAGCCCAGCCACAGATGCTTACATGCCCGTAAAAGGCAGTGCATGCAGGCAGCACTGCCTGACAAGATACTTTTGCTGATACTCATTTGAAGCTACATGCTGGAGTTGAGAATGGGGCATAACTATGCAAAAATACAAAAAGACAGGGCAGAGGGGCAGGGGCATAACAAGAAATAAGGCATAAAATGGATTCAGATATTCCGCTGCAAATAACAGTTAAAACAAAAGCATAGATGGAGAGAGTAGCATTCAACTAGAGTCAAAATATCCGTTTAGTGCCCACTACATGGAATGGCACGAACATGGAACACTGTGCAGGCAAGCCGAAACTACACCTCAACCCTTTGATGTTTTTAGTCACTGTCTGGTGATAGCTGGTCAAAGTACCACTTGCATAAAAGGAGCAGATATTACGTACAGTTTTGAGAAGGATGAAGACTCATCATGATGCATTAGAATGATGGTAAAAGAATGAAAAGAAAAGCTGGAAAACTGAAGAAATTCAAAATTGAATGTGAATTTATAATGTTTTAAAAGTAAAAGTCTGAAGAATAAAGGGGAAATAATTTTTACTTTTTTGTATCTGAAAAAACTCAACTTAGTTTGGTACGGAATTTTTTTTTTAATGTAAAATGCTATAATAAAAATAAACTTTCCCACAAAATAATGGGAAAAGAAGTCTCTTCTAATTCAGAAAATAAATTAAAATTAAAAGTCCGTGTTTTCAAGTAATTTAAATGACGATCACACACACACATACAAAAGCACCAAATTTTGAAGTGTCTTTCATTTCCTTACCATTTCACATAAAGAATATTAACACTAAGCTTTCTACTAACTTTAAACCAAAATAAAATCCCTGAATTATAAAAGCATGCTGAGTGAAGAAAGCTATATGTATACTTTTATTTCCCTAATATTGAAACGAAGCAAAGAATTGACTTCACTAAAGAAGTTATACGCTGTAAGTCTAAGTTAATATAAACACTGCCGTCTACAGGACCACCAAACTTATTAACCACCACTTCCCTCAGAACAAAACTTTACTCCAAAGTTTATTCTCTTAAACTATCCTCCAAAACTATCCTACATTTTTTCACTATGTAACTAAAATGAATCAAATATCTTCACATTCAAACATAACTGCCAATGATGAAAAACCAACTGGGCTATTAGCATGTGCTTCTTCTCAAACTAAACAGATAACACTAAGGCTTTCCCTGAAGATATTACAAGCTATTATGAATGCTCACAAAATAACCACATACCTACAATACTAACCTTTTTAAAGAGGGAGCTTTTGTTCAATTTTCCTACAAACAGTTCTCAAAATATGCTCTATTAGGAAATTAGAAAATTCCACTTAGCATTTTGGATAATTCTGATGTCGATGACAGTTTCTTAAAATTGCAAGATTACAGCTTTAGAAACAGATGCCTCTAATCCTAAGCTGCTACCACCCTCAAATTCTACCTCTTTTTCTTTTATTTCATCTAATTTTTCTACTTTCCTTCATCTTATTTAATCATCAATTACTTAATCATCATTACAACCAGACAATGATATTTCAAATAGAATTTCAAGCCCCAAAATAAGTTAACATACAAATAAATCCTTCCAAATATCTTAATGCAAAGTTGACATAAAGAAGGGAAAGGGCGGGATCTAACTGCACATAATGCCAGACAAAAATCCAGGGAGAAGAAATTAAGAGGTTTTTTTGTCCTTTTCAATAAAACACTTTGTAGAACTTAGTGAAAAGGGTATTGAGTGTCTTAACATCAACAAATATTACCACTATTTTCTATAAGACACCCTCCAAAAAACCTTGGCAGCTTGGACAACCCAACCACTGCCCAGCTGCAGTTTTTTGGGCTGGTAATTCAGCTTAGGAGTACAACACTTGCTTAGCCTGCACAAGTCTCTTGAGTTCAATCCCCAGAAACATACACACACAGAGACAGAGAGGACAGAGAGATATAGAAACAAAAACAGAGAGAAAAGTATCAAGTTTTCTCCTAGTTAACCTACAAAATGTCATTAGTAGCTGCTATTCATTGTCTTTTACTGCCAAGTTTCACAAGTATTATCTTCATTTTGTGGTCACCACCACCTATTCTAAATTTTTAGAAAGTGAAGTGTGAAAATGAAGAATTTGACAAACTTCCACTTTCCACAAAATTTTTGCTAATATATACCTTCTGCCTTTTTTCTCTGCTGAGTAAAAACATGTAGAACCAAGAACATCCTTTCAGAACACAGTAAATAGTCTTTCAAAATATCTTTATAGCAGCATCATGCTCCCTCAGTCTGTTCTCCACAAAAAGGTGCTCAGCACCTTCACACTCAAAACCTAAACTGACCTTGACATTGCCCTTAACCATGAAGCAGACACCATTTCAAGTTCTGAAGATGAGACAAGTGAATTCTAGGCTAGGCTGGGCTACACAGCAAGACACTATCCCTCAGTAATAATAATAATAATGGAGCCGGGCGGTGGTGGCGCACGCCTTTAATCCCAGCACTTGGGAGGCAGAGGCAGGCGGATCTTTGCGAGTTCGAGGCCAGCCTGGTCTACAAAGCGAGTCCAGGACAGCCAGAGCTGTTAAACAGAGATACCCTGTCTCGAAAAAACCAAAAAAAAAAAAAAAAATAATAATAATAATAATAATGGTTCTTAAAAAGAAAAAGATGTTTTGACAAGTGCCAAACTATTCTCCACTTGTTACTCTCCTACAAAAATAAAATGCAGAGGAAAATAAGATGCAGTTTGTCTTAAATATAACTCAAGAAAAAATTAGAATTTTTAATCAAATAAAAACACCAGTTCTTAATTTTTGGATCTTGCAAATGTTTAATTTAAATGCACTCCTATCACACTTCCTTTTACACAGAACCCTGTCCAATAAATGCAGTAGCCTTACAAAAGTTTGAAAGTGGGAGACAGAAGCCAGTATTCTCTTCAGCTTACCACAAACTAGCCTTGTAAAATTTGTCTACGGTACCGATATTTTCAATTATAGATAAAGAATGGATCAAGGATTAAATACAACCATTTGACAATAGCAACCGTACTCAGATTGGATGCCCAACAACTACTATTATGTAATCCCTAAAGGCAGACTTTTTCAAAATCTTTTAGCTTCTTCTCTAGTCTTCATATTTTCTATACAATAACACACACAAATTTGCCCTAACAAAATTTTAAATACTGCATGTTATACTTTACTTCACAAATGTTGCAGAGAAACCTTCTGATTTCTGTCTTACAACAATCTGCTCACAACTAAGTAACTCGCATTTTTCTTTCCAGTACAACATAATTATTAAGAGGTTGGTACCAAATCCTAACACTATCCCTTAGCTAGCTGCACTGACAAATCATTTAACTTGTCTGCATTCCTACCTAAAATGGATGCAAACTTTAACCTGAATGCATATGTGTTAGAATAATACACTCTACATATTATTCAACCTGTGCTACCTGTTACAGCTTGCAATTCAATTTCAGATTCAATCCCTTTTAAAATTACATTTAGAACATATTTACAAACAAAAAAATCATTTTATTCACTGAAGCTGTTATCCAAAATAAGTGTAGTTTTAAATGTGACTCTAGTTTTAAGACATGTAAACAACAACAAAAAAGGACATTTATCAAAACTTAAGAAAAAAAGTATCGCAGTTAGCCATGAATCTTTCAAAAACATTTCAAACAGGTGAGATTCAAGGCAAATTTCAAATGCAACAGACACATGAGAACAAACTGACAATGTGAAAACAGCTAGAAAAACAACTGTAATCTGTTGTTTACCTGGAAGTGGGATTGGCATGCCAGGAAGGGGAACACGAAATGGAGGCACCATTACTGGTGGAAAAGCAGGTATTGCTGCTGCTGGCTGAGGTACAGAATGAGGAACAGCAGGAGGTAACGTCTGTGGGTGCGGCTGGGGTACAGTCTGCACAGGTGTAGCTGTAGGAGCAGGAGCTGACACACTAACTGTAGGCGTGGCAACTGAGACAGCAGAGCTTGGGGTCTGCTCTTGTGTTGTGGGTGCTGACAAGAGAGAAAACAACACATCACTCCTTCATGAACCTTTTTACTATCTTCATCCATCACTCACTCATTCAGTATTTAAAGGCCCATCATCCCATGCACTGCAAGAAATGTGCCACAAAAATCTATCTTCAAGAAGCTTGAAAATAGTCAACTAAATGAAATTTAAACGAAAACAAAAAATCAAAACTGAAGCACAAAACGAAAAGGGGTAAATGCAAAGGAGTGTAATCAAGACCCAGTCCATTCAGAGACATAGGGAGGGTACAGAGTTTTTTACACTGAGATATTAAACCTCCAACAGGCAAGATTCCATTTAAGAAAGAGGAGCCCAAAGAGAAAATAAGCAAATGGTGAAAGGAGCATGAGTACAGGCAAAGGGAGAGCTACAGTGATGGGAACTGAAGGTGAGGAGCAAGTGCTGCTGAAAGACAGCAGCAGCAGCAGCCTTGACCAAGGTCAGGAAGCAGGAACTTCTTTGCTGGCAGACAAAGGGCAGCACTGATGCAGAGAAAACATGGTACTGCACAGAGCAGTGTGTTCTCACACTATTGGCAAGATTTCATAAATGTACACAAAGGTTCACATGATGTATTAACTGGGTAAATACACAGGAAGAAGAGAGGAAGGGAGATCAATTACAATATTGGAATTGTCTAAGCAAGGAAGAACAGAGAAGAAAAGAATATGCAAACAACTAATGTCTAGACATAAATGAACACAAAACATCTCAGGTTTTTGTTCAATTATTTCAAAATTTAAGAAAACATTTTAAGAGCTTCCTATAGTGTGAACAAGTAAATGTAAAATTCAGGGTAATTTGGGTTCTGCTACTATATTTCTAATTATCAAAAATAAAACATTTCATCTCTAGAAATATTTAAAATTTAAAAAATTTTAAATACTTAAAATAGAAATGATAAAAAAATAAAATCTTTATTTCACATTTTGAAAGGCTTTAGCTCTCATTCAATAAAACATGTTATTTATAACTCACCTAGCTCCAAATAAAATCCACTGTGATAATTCACTAGATTTTCAGTGAATCTTTAAAGAAAGGGAAAATATAAAACTCTACCTGTATTAGACTAAGAATAAAGTTGCCAAATTACTAGCAGTGTTTTCCCAATCTTTAAGCAACTTCAATTCTTAAAAAAAGCACAGGATTGAATACAAACCACCCAACTGACATATGTTATGTCCACCTGACCTAACAACAAAAATCTGTCCATTACCATCTTCTAGCTTCTAAAAATGAAAAACTCACTTAAGGCTGGGAGGATGTGAGTAATTTCATACTTGTTAATGAGGAACTCACCTTGGCTAAATAGACAGCAGGGCCAAACAAGTATCTTCAGGGGCCCAGGAATGAATTGTTGGTCTAGCATAGACCTAGCCTTAGGGTACAGTATCATATTAATATAATTTATAACAGTGTGAAAAATACAAAGTACATGCAACATCTGCCCAGTCCCATACATACACCACTCAGCAACTACAGACCACTATACCAGCTGAAAATATATTTTTTTCTTTCCCATTTCCCTGAGAATTTGACCTCATGATCAATTTCCATACATTTGCAAAAAAAAAAAAGCTTATGTTCAACTTCAAGTAAGATAAATGGTCTGAATGTTTAGTCTCATATACCCACATATCTCTATTGTAGTTCACAGAACTAAATCTTAAAATATTAATTGTATTCAGATTTTAAAATTATGGTCCAAAGCACCTATGCCAGGAAAATGAGTTTACAGGGACAAAAAATTTCAAGTGTAAAGATTACAACCAAGGAGATGGCAAAAATATTCACTCAACTCACTCCTACTTTCCACCACAGGGTACTCTATTCTGACCTTGCTTACAGTAATGAATCTGAGGGAAAAGATAAAGCCAATGAAAGAGTCAAAGGGGAACCTGGGAGGGTGATGCCAAGACAATGAGAAGGTTCCTACGAGTTGCATGTGCTCAAAGAACTGCTAAAGCACTACACCTCAGCTCATGCTACCCAGTGTGGGATTCTAACGGAGACCAGTAACTATGTACAAGAACCATAGCACCAGAACATTCAGACACAACATAAAAACTGGTACTCAAAAGCAGCAAAGAGAGCATAACTTTGTTATCTTATGTTTAGAGGAACAGTCCTGTCAGGACAAATGCAGGAGGAAGGGGAGGGGCATTCACTGATGAGGGCTTTATATACAGAAATGAAACACTCATGGGGCAAATGAAATACCTACATAATCATGTCACTTAAAGCAACAAGTACCACCCTTCCCAAGCCATCCAAGAGACCTTAAGAAACAAGAGCCTCCACACATCACCTCTAATATCCTGCTTCCATTACCACCACCACATAAACCCTGGCAGGTTTCTGCCTTGACACTCAACTTAAGCATAAAAACCATACGGCACAGTCCATTTAGCCAGCACAATCTTCCTCCCATTTAAATCTTACACTTGCAAAAGATCTACATTCTCCTATTTCATATACTGCCACCAGTTTATCTGAAAAGTACTAAGTAATGTCTAAAAACTGTCTCAAGTCTGGATTCATAGTTATGCAGTAGAGTGCTTGCCTGGAATATAGAAAGCCCTGGGTTCAATCACCAGTACTGAGGGGAAAGGGAAAACACATACACCTATCCATATACCTACATTACATATACCTTACTTCTTCAGTTGCTTCTTCTATCAATAAGGCAAATTCAAATTTGAATCCATTATGATTACATTTCTTCAGTATGTATCTCTTATACTACTGATTCTCAAAGTTTCTGAAGCTACCGAAGCATGAAGTAGGGTTTTTCTTATCCATGGTCCAGAGAGTAAAGCAATAGGAATAACAATCACCCCATAAAGAAACATGCAGTTAGTGCAACGTTTTAACAATGATCACATCAAGATCATTTCAATAATTCTGGGCTCAGTCTCAGTTTGTAGAGTAATACCACCAACATACACAACAGCTGGGTTTTTTCTGTTTTTGTCTTGTTTTGTTTTTTTATCTCTTTCAGTCCTTACATCTGGTATTTACACATTCTCATTTTTTTTTTTAAGTTCTAAGCCTTGAGACTGTGATTATATACTTGAAAAATTCTTTCCTTTCTTACTGTTTCTAAGCCAACCCCCTACTGCATACACATATAACTTATTCCAGGGCCCACCATCTCTAAAAGAGGTTATAGAGAAATTCCTAATAAAGTCTTCCAACTTCAAAATCACTGAGAGGCAGCACCTGAAGAACATTCCAGAACATTTGTCTGATTTTTTTTTGTCTGTCTGTTTGTTTTTGTTTTCTGAGACAGGGTTTCTCTGTGTAACAGAGCCTTGGCTGCTCTTGACTCTCTTTATAGACCAGGTTGGCCCCGAACTCACAAAGATCCACCTGTCTCAGTCTCTGGAGGACTGGGATTAAAGGTGCTTGCCACCACAACAGGCCCGCCTGATTTTTAAAACTATCCATCCCCTGGGCTTGCTCTTACTTAGTCTATTGAGGAATATAAACTGTCCTGCCTTAGAACTTTCCTAACAATCCCATAAACTACATCAGTCCTCATTTGTTGACTTTTGTTTAAGCCTTAATTAGAAAACTCTGTAAAATAGACCCCGACAGTTAATTTTATTTTTCCCAGCATGTGTTACTAGTGTTGATCAATTAAAATAACTGTACTTCTACAGCTTAACTTTGTGAACTACACTTGGGCAAATAATTTCCTTTACTGATACAAATGTCTAGTTTTTCTCTAACTCAGGAATGTTAATGTCAAACCATGTTCTAGTTAACATTACGGGTAATACCAGAAACATACAGGCCATTTTAGAACACGGTATTTGTTTGGTTTTCACACCCCTAAATACACATGCATACTAGGCCAGTACTTACTTGATACTGTCTGTGCAACCGAAGTAGCAGTTGTTGTGGTAGCTGTGGTGGAGGATGGGGTAGATGACGGTGTTGAAGTGGACACTGCAGGTGCTGGGCTACTGGTGGTAGGGGTGGGGGCACCTACTGCTTGTGCTTGCACTGCCTGGGCCTGAGCCTGGGCCTGGGCCTGAGCCTGGGCCTGGGCTTGTGCCTGAGCCTGAGCCTGGGCCTGAGCCTGGGCCTGGGCCTGGGCCTGAGCCTGAGCCTGAGCCTGGGCCTGGGCCTGGGCCTGGGCCTGGGCCTGAGCCTGAGCCTGAGCCTGAACCTGCGCTTGGGCTGCAAGCATAGGCGTCAGTTCTGATTGCTGAATAACCTTAACTCCATCTGGTTTGGTCCATGCAGATTCACGTGTCCGAGCATTATAATAATAAACCTGCAGAGGAAGAAAAGAAAGTGATAATCACAAAATCTGCTATTAAAAATAAAGTTACCATATTTTGTCTTAAGATATTTCAAGTAGCTTTAGAAAAGGTTAAAAAAATTCATGAGTCTGTTTCTATAAAACAGAAAAGAAAACCCAATGTATTTTGTGCAAGAAGTTAGCAAAGAAGGTATAAAACTTTCTTTATGAGAAAGGCTTGTTGACAAAATTGGTCTTTACCTAGCATGTGAGAATTGGGCTTAAGAAGGTTACCATCACTCCCTAGTACACACCACTCCCTAGTAAGAATGGCCCACAGTGCCCAAACCATGTATGCAAACGATGTCCTTCATGCTCAATGTCTGTTTTCCTTCTGGGAATAAGGAAGTTCAGTATATGTTAGATAGACAGTACCATATGTCCAACTTCTAATGAATCTCCACAGAAAACCTCTAGGTTCACGTGAGCTTGCTGGTAGGAAACACTTCAATGTGTGGTTACTACTCCATTCTGAAGAACTTAACCATGTAGTCTCAGTCCTTAAGAGAACTTTGGGAAGCTTAAGTCTATTTTCCTTCATATTTTACCTCATGCACCTTCTCCTCTGTTTTGTATCCGTTCACTGTAGTTTCAGCTACAATCTCAACTATATGCTGATCCCTGCCTTGTTTCCCAAGCCTAGAAATGGTCTTGAGAATTGGTTTCACATTATTTAAAATACAGGTCTCAATGTGACCTTGTAACTACAACAAAATCTAATGCACCAAGTTTTTCCTAGAGTCACAGCCTATCCTAGCTGCTGCATTAGGCTTAATCTTAAAGGACAGGAGGGGTACTACAATCTCAATTTATGATTGTTTCACTACTTTGCCACCATGAAGATAACAAGTGGAACATGTTTTATAATTTACCTTCCCATCTGGAGTTTTATTTTCTACCCATATTTCCTCAGTGGGAGGCAGTGCTGGAGCACCAGGCGCAGTCCCAGGAGGCATTCCTGGTGGGAACATCATACCCGGAGGAGGTGGCATAGCTCCCATGGGTGGAGGCATGAAAGGTGGTCTCTGTGAATTCACAAGAACAATTATGGTCAATTACAAACTACTTTTTTCCTTCAAGTTATATTAAATTATATCTCTACACAAAAGTAAAGAACTATAAAAGCAAAGAGTTGTCCAAATACATTCAGCTAATGCAGAACAAAATGACTAATCTGTAATAAAAATGATTAGTAACAAAACTGTCAAAATACTGACAGGAGCTAATTCCAGGTTATACCATCATGGGTAAACTTTATGGTCTTCATACTTTGTTACATTTCTCATATACCAGATTAGTTTAATAAAAGAAAAAATACATCTTTAACTATTCTGAGTATTTTTGATGGTTGTAGTCTTTGCGGTGGTAGGGATGAAACTCAGGGCCTTGTACATCCTATGCAATGTGCTATCTTGAGCTACATCTCAAGCCCCTGTGTTCTAATACTACCTTTATCAATGACCTTCAAATCACCCACAGTAGGTACTAACGATAAGCAATATTTCATGAAATTACACTGCAATAATTCATTATTTTTTGTTTCAAGCAAAAATATAGCTAAAAAGGTATTTTCCCATCCTATTCTTTATCCAGTAATACTAAAGCCTATCATTTTAAATGTCAGTTGGGCTTCACAAATACAGAAAACAATTTTCCACCCTCCCTTCAGGCTTCATGTGTTCTGGTCTGGTCTTGGTATAGGGATTGAACTCAACCTCTGCATGAGCCTTTCATCCTACCTTTTAGTGGAAGTCTAGAAACCAACCAAACATATAAGACATCACTCTCATGACTCAGTAGAACCTGAAAATTCCTCTACTGTCATTCTTCAGTGACTATTAACAAGATCCCACACCAAGCTGTATCTGAAGGTGGAAAAGCTGCTCCTTCTTCTGATACCTATGCCTGGAGCATAAGGAGGGATTCGTCAAGAATAAGCTTCAGAGTCAGGCATGGTGGTGCACACCTTTAACCCCAGCATTTGGGAGGCAGAGGTAGATAGATCTCTGGATCTGTGGGAATCTGTGATTTCCAGGTCAGCCTGGTCTACAGAGTGAGTTCCAGGACAGCCAGGGCTACACACACAAAAACACCCTGTCTTGGGGGGGGGATTCAGAAGTTAAACTAATGAATATTGGGAATGTCATTTTGAACAAAGATTAAAAAGATATTTTCTATAAGATGTATGTAATATAAAAATTCAATTAACAAAAGCACCTAAATTGGACAAAGGAACTGAGTCTCACTTTTCTAAATATAATCTCTGCCCCACACCTGCTTTGTTGAACTTGCTCCTTACGCAGGCTTCTGTCCTTCCAGCACCAAAACAAAACCTCCATTTATAAAAGATCTACCCTAAATGCATACATAGTTAAGTTTCTAGTCACTAGCTAAAAAACTGGATCTTTCTAATCATCAAGTAAATATAATGCCACATGACTTCCAGATGCTGGAAGCACAGTGGCCGAACCAGTACAACTACTGCATGTTCAAGGCCTCTCTGGAATACATGGGGAATTCATGTACAGTCTGTGCTAAACAGCAAGTCCCCATGAAATAGAAGGAGAGAGAAAGGGGGGGGGGGATACCTTCTTGTACATCACAAGTTTTTACTTAGAAAAACACCATAATAAATCTTTTCCTAATAGCAAAAGATTTGGGGAAAGAAAGAAAAAACAAAGAACAAAACTCAAATCTAAATCTATTATCATTCTATACTAGGCATCATTTCTAGAGAGGATAATTACTGAAGAATATACATTATACATCTACATCTATTAAATACTTGCTAACAACATAAATCATGAAAGATAAATATCCTCCACTCAGTACATTAAAATTTTAACATCTTTTGCCCATACAGAAGATAGGTTACAAAATATACAAGTTATTAAGGATAAATACCAACTAGTCTATTAAAGCCTAGTTTTGTGAGTAGTTTTCTGCCACCACTTAAGTTTTTTTGGTTTTTCTTATTGAAAAAATTTTTATTTTGTGAATTTCACATCATGCACCCTGTTCTCTCCCATCTGCCACCTCCCCCCAGACCCACCCTCCACCCTTGCAATCTGTCCCAGCATAAAAAAATAACAGCTTATTGTGGAAACTGCAGTGTATCTCAGTGTGTCCCACAATATTCCCCTTTGTCCGTACATTCTGCTTGCAAGCGTTCATCATAATGACTCCTTGGTCTGGTACGAGGCCCCTAGTTTCTGCTACTCTGTCAGTACTAGAACCTCACTGGAATTCCTCTTAGATATGCTATAACTGTCCTGTGTCATGGAGATCCTGCAGTCCTGGGTTGTGGAACTGACCCCTTCTTGTACTCCAGCAGTTCATCCATGGAGTAGATGTTGGGGCCAACTCAAAGCCCTGGATCTAGACCCCACTTGCATGGCCAGTTCTACTATGGAAAGGTGCAGGGCCTGCTCACCCAAGTGCTGCAGCATGTCAGGGGCAGGGACAGCTCTCCTGCTCTTGTGACCCCATCTGGGCCAGATCTGTCGACCAATGGTTGCCACCACTTAAGTTTCTGATCTGATTCCCATATTAGTAACTTAAGGAGCAACTGCAAAATACACAAATGTCTCCTTAATAAATTCAAAGTATTTAAAACTTGAACTTTGGTTGGATGAAGTTTCTCACACCTACAATCTCAGCAATTAAGAGGTAAGGCAGGAGGCTCACAGTAAATTCAAAGCCAGCCAGAGCTACAGACTGAAAACTTGTCTCAAAAAATAAAAATAAAAAACAGGAACTGAGCTGTGTGTGATGGTGCACATCTTTAATCCCAGCCAGGTATACACAGAGAAACCTTTTCTTGAGAAAAAAAAAAACAAAAAACAGGAACTGAGTCAGTGGATAAGAATGTTTGCTCCTCTTCTAAAGAACACAAGTGTGGTTCCCAGTATCCATGTCCAATGATTCACAAGTACTTGTTAACTATATCATCAGAAGGGATCTGATGCCCCCTTTGGCCTCTGTACACACACGCACGCATGCACGCGCGCACACACAGACACTCATATACACACACTTTAAAACCTAAAACATTTAAAAATGAAATAAAATCTTCAGAGGGCTTGGTTTCCAGGACCCACACAGTGACTTACAACCAACTTTAACTCAAGATCAGGATACAGGCTGTTCTCTTCTGGCCTGAGTGGGTATCTGGCACACATTCAGTAAAAATGCATACATGAAGGTAAAACTCACACACATAAAATGAAAACAGTACAGAAAAACCTTTAAACACAAATAAATAAAATCAAGATTTTAAGGCAAAACCTATATATAAAATTAATACTGATACCAACCAAGAAATGGCAATCCCTATATTCTTTACCTGGAGGTGTGGTGGGCCCATGGGTGGAGGTATTCCTCCTGGGGGAGGCATTGGTGGCATATTAGGATCAAAAGGAGGCCGCCCAAAGGGGGGCCTGGGTGGTGGAGGAGGGCCTCTCATCATTCCAAAAGGAGGAGGTGGTCTCATGAGAGGTGGTGGGCCTCGCATGACTGCATTTGGCGGGGGAGCTGGGCCTCGGAACCTCAAGGCCTGCTGTTGAGCCATCCTGTGTGAAAGAACAGCGAATAGGGTCTCAAAATTACAAAAGTCATTACAATACTGAATTACAGCAATTTTCAAAGGGCTCAAATGCAAGCAAGAGTTAGAAAGCCATTACTTTGCAACCACTTGGTAAAAATGAGATAATAAAGAGGGAGAATATTTAGATGATTTTAAAGTATCTTCACACAATAATACATACAGTCACAAGGTAGAACGAAAAAAAAACTACACACTAATCAGAAAATTAGGCAATACCAGATTATCATAATTAATGGTGTCTATCTAAGAATAGGTGGATGAAGTATGACTGAGAGGGGAACCCCACACAATCCAACCAAGACTAAAACCTCAATCTAATAATGAATATATAATGTTCCTGGAACAGTGAAAAGACTCATAAAAGCACTTACCCCAAGACTAGTGACCTAAGTTTTGTTCCCCCAGATCCACAAGGTAAAAGGAGATAATCAAGTCACCCAAGTTAACCTCTGACCTCCACATGTGTGTGATATATATAGATGTATCCATGTGTGCATGCTGTGTGTTTGTTTTGGAGGGGTGCTGCTCAGAAATATCAGTGTTGTGCAGAAAAGGTTAAAGAAGGCTGAAGAAACATGACCCAACACTACCTCTGGATTAGGCTTCATCCACCAAACAGAGGCTCTACTAAGGCAGAACTTAGAAAAGGTGGCAAGATCCACTGTCAGGGAAGGACAAACTTCACTAGTTGATACCTAAGCTACTTCTGTAGTCCCAGAAAATAAATGTATTTAGGGAGAAATGCTCCAACTATATTATGGGGAGGGTTTTTTTTTTTTTTTCTGAGACAGAGTTTCTTTGTGTAGTCTTGGCAGTCTGGAACCAGCTCTATAGATCAGGCTGGCCTCAAACTCATAGAAAGATTCACCTGCCTCTGTCTCCCCTGCTGGGATTAAAGACATGTGCCATGACTGCCACCGAGCCCTTTCCAAGTATCTTAACCATAAGCAGTTCAGCGTTAAAAAGAGCATGAATACATGCAAATAAAGCAAAAGATAAAATCTTAAGTGTCCCACTTAATGTAATTTTTAAAGTCTGAAAAATGTTTTTTGTCTATTGAAAGAGGGTCTCTACATAGCACTGGCTGCCCCAGAACCCACTATGTAGACTGTAATGGCCTCAAACTCACCAGTGTCCACCTCCTGAGTGCTGGGATTAAAGGCATGCACTGCAAAAGTTTTTAAGATAGAGGGCTGGTAAAATTGCTCAGTGGTTAAAGGGGCTTGCTGTCAAGCCTGATGACCAGAGTTTGACCCATGGGATCTACACAATAGGAGAAGTCCTGCAAGTTGTTCTGAATTTCACATATACACCATTGCACACAAAAATACTATGTAAAACATCTTTTTTTATTAGAAGAGAGTAGAAGGTGTAGCCTAAGACACTTCATTGTGCATATGAAGGAGAGAGCCTTTCCTTCACTGTACCCTCCCCCACAAACTGTGGTCAAAATCTAAATATATTCTCTCATGGCATCTGAGCAAATACATGTCACAAATAATAGTATTATTTATACCTTTGCCCCAAGTGATTAAAAAGAAATCATCCTTAAAAGTGTTGACTATGTGTCAGGGAGAATATATGCTCTTTTCAAACACTGCTGTTTAGTAACAATTCTATGAAGTTATGAGGTTATGACGAGTGTTAGTCTCATTTTATGGGTAAGGAACTAGGGTACAGAAATAAATTCTGTGTACAAAGACTCAGAGTTGGTTCAGTGGTAGAGCAAGAATTAAAAAACCACAGTGTGTCCCATATGCCCCTTCAAAGAGGAATTTTGTTCACTCATTTCCCCAGCACATTGTTAGATCTAGAGCCGATTAAATACTCATATGAGAGGTTGGAAAGATGGCTCAGTGTCTAAGAGCACTGGCTGCTCTTAGAGGACCTGAGTTCAGTTTCCAGCACCCACATGGCAGCTCTTCAGTAACTCCAGTTCTAGAGGATCTGAAACTCTCAAACACACATGCAAGCAAAACACCAATGTACATAAAATAAAAATTATAAAAATAATTAAAAAACAAACCTCAGGGCTGGGCATAGTGGGGCACTTAAGAGACAGAGGCAGGTGGATATCTATGAGTTTGAGGCTAGTCTGGCCTACATAATGAGTTCCAGGATAGTCAGAACTACATAGTGAGACCCTGTCTTGAAAAACAAAACAAAAATCCTCACATGAATCAATGTATACCTTGGTGATACTGTACCAAAGCTACCATACAAGGATGAGACAAAAAATCTACAGTAATTATTTTTATTATACCCAGGCATGATGGTTAATGGCTGCAATCCTAGCTATTCAAAGATAGAGACAGGCTGGGCATAGTGGTGCACACTTTCTAATTCCAGCACTTGGGAGGCAGAGGCAGGAATATCTTTGTGAGTTCAAAACCAGCCTAGTCAATATAATGTTTCAAGACAGCCAGAACTACATAGTGATACTGGACAGTGGTGGCACATGTCTTTAATCCCAGCATTCAAGAGGCAGAGGCACGTGGGTTTCTTAGTTCAAGGTCACCCTGGTCTACTGAGCAAATTCCAGCACAACCAGGGCTACACAGAGAAACTTTGTGTCTCAAGAAACCATAAAGAATAGCTACATGAGCTACAAAGCTCATCCTAAGAGAGCTGACTCAGACCCAGAAAGACACACATGGTATGTATTCTCTTATAAGTGGATATTAACCATATAGCACAAGACAATCATCTTACAACCCACAGACCCAAACAGATAGGAACCTAGCATAACTATCCTACAAAAAACTCCACCCAGCAGTGAGTTGCATGTTAGTGGAACACCTTACCCTAGATGGGGTGCCCATATCAAGCCCCAGTACAAGAGGAAGCTGAAGCTCTTAGCCCTCATGTGACTGATGAATTGAATGACTCTGATTATCAGAGGCCCACCTCATCTGAAGAGCAGAGGATTGAGAAGAGGAGGGAGGGAGGGAAGAAAGAAGGAAGGTTGACACCTGTAATCCAACAATTGGGAGGCACATGCCTTTGATCCCAACACTTGTGAAGCAGAGGCAGGCACAAAGGATTTACAATAATTTAAAATTTAAAAGCACTTGCAAAAGGCAAGGTGAAATTCAAAGTGAATTGTCCTTTGTGATCTCAAAATATATACACATAAAGGTATATTTAGTTCCAAAATTTCAAAAGAATTTTTTTATCTCAATTGAAAGATAATACTTTTTATATTGTCAAAAAAACCAATTTGCTCTAGGAAGGATATTACCTGCCCAAAAAAAAAGTAACAAAAAAGAGTTAGGATTAGGGCGGGGTTCTTCTGTTCTTATCTTTCCAGGAGATTAAAAGCATCCATCTAAGGAGTCCAGGGCCAACTGGACAACTGAAACTTCTGAAGGGACCTGACACCAAAGAAGACAAGTAGCCCAGATGATCCAGCTTTACAGTCTGCTTCAATAGTTGTTTCCTCAAAAATCTACATCCAGAACAATTTCAAAATGGCTAGCTAAGATAGTCCAGTCTCACAGACTGCTCCAGTCAGGACTTCAGTAAAGCCCTGAACTTTCCCACCCAAAGTTCAGCTTCTGACTACAAATTTCTCAGGACATTTAAATAGCTGAGCACAAAAAGACCAGACAACGGATGTTACCATTAACGTGCTTAACCATTTTTCCATTCTTATTTGGGTCCCTGAATAGGCTTCCTACATCCCACACATCGGCAGGAAGCAATTCTAAGAGAGCAATGCCCCATTCCCAGAAGGTGGAGTGGGTGGCTTTTTGGTCATTTGATGGGTTGTAGATGTTTGTTGTCATCTAGGGGGATTGTTTACAAGTTATTAAATGGTCTTGTTAAGGTTTAGGAGGTTAGATCTAGGGGTTTCTCTCTTAAAGAAAAAGGGATAGATTATTGAATATGCTCATATCTTTGTATATTGATTCAAAATTAAGGTTATATTTGGCTACATCAGTATTGATCTTTGTATATTGATACAAAATTAAGATTAATTCTTTTTAAGGTATTGTATCTATGTATTTTCTTAAAAATGCAATATGGAGTTTTGGCCTTTTGACAGCAACTATCACAAACTGTTTAGAATAATTAAGAAATGCAAACTAATAGTCATTCAAACTTGTCATTTTGTTAGGTACTAGTTTAGTGTATTACAGATGTTTTCTAAGTTAATCAGAAATCAAGTTGCTAAGAAACAAGCAACATTTGTTTATTCAAATATATGGAGATAGATAAGTGGTCTTTAAAAACCTCAAGAGATCTGTAGACTATGGCATTTAAAGATGCTTTCTTAACTTTAGATTTTTTTTTTTTATATTGAGACATATCAGCTCCTGACAGCACCACCCCCCCCCATTCTACACCAAGTAGATGATGAGCATCAAAGAATCTCCATTTGGAGATGGTTGCATTAGTGGCAAGCTTATCACTGGGCAAGAGAAAGCTGTTGCTTCAACTGCAGACAGAATACTGTCCAAAAAGGACAAAGCATGGAAGCAGGTAAGTCAACAGCCTAGCTCTGCCAAGACTGGGTTAGTCCTTCATAATTCCTGCTTTAAAATTAATGGCTCAGCGGTTAAGAGCACTGCCTAGTGCTCTTCCAAAGGTCCTGAGTTCAATTCCCAGCAACCATATGGTGGCTCACAACCATCCACAATGTGATCTGGTGCCCTCTTCTGGAATGCAGGTGTACATGCAGATAGAGCACATATATGCATAAAATAAATAAAATAAATCTTAAAAAAAAAATTAATGTCTGTTAGAGATACTGGACCAAAAGGCTGAAGATAGATGCTCCAACGTTACAGAGAGAAATTGGGGACCGTCCAGGCAGCCCGTTGTGTGTCATTTCTTAGTTTTGGAAGCTGCTTGCTCTGCACTTTATTCAGATATATTTATCCTTCTCAGGTCTCTATTGTGGTTGAAGACTAGATAGTTACAGTCTCACAGTTAAGCTTAACTTATTTAGGAATTAAAAGGATGTTCTGGGTCTAAGAAGACATTTTTTTAAGTTGATAATGCAAGTTAGGATGGAAACTGAGTTAAGTATACAACTTTAAACTCATCGAGACAGACAACAGAATATTAGTATCAGTTGCCAAATACATATGGACTGGACATTGGGAATATATGTTTATCCTATAATTTTCATAATTATGGCCTAATTATTCTTACTGTTTTGTATTCCATTTATTGTTATAAGAAAAAGAGCCTTTTATTGGACTAAAAGGGGGAGATGTTGGGGCATACACCTTAAATAAAAAAAAAAATTTTTTTTAAAGGATAGGAGGGAGAAAGCCAAGAAGGGAGGAGGGTAGGGTGGGAGAAGAGGAGGGAGGGGGTTATGATTGAGATACAACTTGAAGAAATAAGTAAATGTTGAAGAAAAAAAAAAGAAACCAAAAAGAATAGCTATATTGTGAGACCCTGTTTTGGGTTATTTAATTTAATAATGTTAATTTTCCAGATTTCTTTTTAAAGTCTACCACTAAGTTCCCGCTGCCATAGCCTAAAGTGCCTATTTCCTGATGTTAATAATATGTAGAACATGTTCTGAGATCTTTATATAAACAACTTGTAACATTTCCTCACCAAAACCTGCAGTGAGGAGTAAATAATAGATAAGCCCTGGAACAGCAAGTAACAGAAATGCTTTGTAAAGAATTAGCACTAAGTGCTGTCTCAACATTTAACATCAGTGTTCCATGGTATTAAAATTACTGTTATTAATATTAATGTCAATTATTACCGAGCTATTATCAGGCCTTATTTTACCTGGATGGTGTGCACATTTCCAGACTCCACTATATATATATCTGATCACCAAATACATCAACTTATTTATACTGAAGCCTGTGCTCACGGTTCCCTCTTTTTGGCATATTCTTCACACATCTATTTTTTTTTCTTTCAAGACAAGGTTTCTCTGTGTAGCTCTGGCTGTCCTGGACTCACTTTGTAGACCAGGCTGGGCTTGAACTCATAGAGATCCACCTCCCTCTACCTTCTGGGAGTGCTAGGATTAACGGTGTGAGCCACCACACCAGGCAGTTATAGACAGCTGTGAACTGTCATGTGGGTGCTGGGATTTGAATCTGGGTCCTTTGGAGAAACAGTCAGTGCTCTTAACTGCTGAGCCATCTCTCCAGACCCCTTCTTCCCACATCTTTATATGACTGTCTACTGTTTATTATTCAGACTCAGTTCAAATGTCACCTCAACCTGTTCCCCACCACTAGTGTCTCAGAGGCCCTCTCTGGGCCACTATCCAATCTGAGTTTTCAATACAAGTGCAATGAAGTGCTCCATCACTCACTTTTACCCATCACGGCAGAGTTCCTGTTAGTATATCGATACTGTACAATATTGTTTAACAATGATCATAAATCCTGGATACCTATTTAACAGAACAGTCACACCCAAGATGACTTTAATGCTGTTTTTTACAAAGGAAAAATAGCTTGTTAAAGCAGCTAATCTACAGCAGTGCCAGAATATTCTCATTCTTCTTTTCACCAATGAAGAAATCCAGGTTTGAAATACCTTGTACATGTTACTAACAAAGTCCCTAGAGTAAGAGATCTATACAAAATCACTTTGAAAGTTACTTCCATGGCCCTCAGCCAGAGGGGATGAATGACACTGGATCTCTTAATTTCACAGCAACTGCAGATGACTTGAGATCTCACCACTTATAACATTTTGGAGGAAAAGAAGTCTACTTACATGAAGAGAAATTAACTGGTTTTTTGTTTTGTTTTGTTTTTCTTTTTCAAAAGAATGTCCTGGAAATACAAGTATCTTTTTCTAGGAGTAATCTATCCAGATAAGCAAACTCCTTAGAGAAAACCCTTTAGTTGAATGGGCATGAAACTAAACATGCTACCAATTTACATACAAAAGAGGCAAATTATGGAAATGGATCAGCTAGGCCAAGGTTTTAATCCAAACCCAACCAACTATCTCCACCTGGCTATACACCAGGCTGATTTCCTCATCTGATGGGGTTGGCTTAGACTGAAATTTGGACCAACCTCAAATAAAATGGAAGGTCTTTGGGAACAAAGAACATTTTCCTTTATTTCCAGGACCTAGGTCAGGAACTGTCACAGACTGCGTAGAAAGTGTAGTATAATAAAGTGACAGTCTTAAAGTTCAAGTCTCAATATCGGTTTATTTACCATATATCTGTGAGACATCTTTTTTTCACACTGATAAACACCATTATGAAACTTATATGGGACACAAATACAAAACAAAGCCCAGTTTCTGCCATCAAAGCGACCACACAAATAGCTAACCTATCACAAGTCTTGAACAAAGCTAAACTCTCTACAATGTGGTCAACAAAGCAAGGAGACAGACTCAGAGTCACATGTAACCAAGGCTGGCCTGAAATTTATTACCCTCCTGCCTTAGCTTCCTGAGTACTGGGATTAAGAAGTGTGTGCCAGCCGGGCGGTAGTGGCGCACGCCTTTAATCCCAGCACTTGGGAGGCAGACGCAGGCGGATCTTTGTGAGTTCGAGGCCAGCCTGGTCTACAAAAGTGAGTCCAGGACAGCCAAGGATACACAGAGAAACCCTGTCTCGAAAAACCAAAAAAAAAAAAAAGAAGTGTGTGCCACCACACATAGCTCCACACAAGCAACTTCTAAGCCAAGAAGTTAAGGTACAAAATACTTGAAGCAGGCCATCTTATTAAAGCCTTATTGGAATCAGTTTTGCAATAATGTCTAGAGTTTAGACTACCAGTAATAAGTCTAGAAGGTCCCTTACTATAAAGTTGAAGACATTCTCCAAAGCTCCCTAAGATCCTGAGACTAACTAGTCTCTTGAGATCAGAATCAAACATAAACTTTCTATCGATAAAGCTGGAAGACCCCGAAAATGCATTCCAGTCATTCATTTTGGGGTGAAAAGGTCCAAGATTCATCTCAGAAATAAGACAAAACCTTGTTCCTGCTGAGGGAATTTTTGTGTGTGACATTCTAAACCTGAAAGCCATTATTTTCTTGTAAGCAAGACTAATCTCACTTCCTTAGGAAATTTCATCCCAAACTGTAGAAAACACAAGTCCTCAAAACCAACACTGGCCAGCGTGGTGGTGAACGCCTTTAATCCCAGATCTCATGAGGCAGACCTCTTTGAGTTCCAGGCCAGCCTAGTCTACAAAACGTGTCCAGGACAGTCAGGGCTCGGTTAACACAGAGAAACCCTGTCTCAAAAATTAGCTTATCAGTCACTCCTGAATATTTTCATAAAGTCTTGAACACCAAAGTAGCATATAGTTTGCTGTAAGATATACCCATATTCTTTGTGACTGAAAATGGTTCAGTGGTTAAGAGCACAGACTGCTTGTTCCAGAGGACCTGGGTTCAATTTCCAGCACCCACATGGCAGCTCACAACTGTCTGTAATCCTAGTTCCAGGGGATCTGCCACCCTCACACAAAACATACATGAAGGCAGAACACCAATGTAAATAAAATAAAATAATTTTTTAAAAAGTTTTCCTTTTAAACGCTGAAAATGGCACAATTCAGAATGGGAACTGAATTTAAGTGGCGTTTTCCCTTACAGGGGGGAAAAATAAAACAAAACTGTGCATACATAAAACCAAAGTGACCTCTTTTTCTCCTCAAAAATCATCTAGAAAG
This sequence comes from Lophiomys imhausi, assembly GCA_907164525.1. Classification (NCBI taxonomy): domain Eukaryota; kingdom Metazoa; phylum Chordata; class Mammalia; order Rodentia; family Muridae; genus Lophiomys; species Lophiomys imhausi. Next base: position 5,711,646 of record CAJQZJ010032362.1, on the reverse strand, counting down.
AGGGGGTATTTCCTGATCACCCTGACCAAACTTTAATCACAAACTGCAAAGCACTGAGTGCGGCGGTTCCAGAGGAAGAAAGGTCACTGCCTCTGTAGGGCTAAGGCGTGGGCAGACAGTGCGAGGTCGCAGGCTCGGGACCAGGAGAGATCAAGCCACTCCCCGGACTCACAATTCCAACCTTTGCTCGTCCTACGGCCTCGACACCTCTGAGAAGTACCCCCGACCACTGGGTGGACGAGTGACTAACTGCCCTGGCACCGCCTCTGGCCTGCGAACGGAGCCTGCGACTCCTCCAAAGCCTAGTTGTGAAGATCCGGGGAAGAGAGCCTTAGAGAGGCGGCTCTATAGCCTTGCAAACGGCCAGGGCCGCTATGTTTCACAAAAGAAAAAGAATCGGGAACGGGAGCCGGAGAAAAGCCGAGGGCCTGAGGATGGTGGAGCGGGAGACCAGGCGGCACGAGGCCGCGGAGGGCGTGGAGGCCGCGGCGCGGCCGGTCGGGCTGTGCGGCGGAGGGGAGCGGCCAGCGGGGGCCGCCATGGAAGGCCGGGAGAGGCCGGGCGGCCGCGGCCTATGACTCAGGCGCGCCGACCAGGGCTGGAGGCCCCACGAAGGACGCGGGTGCGCCCCGCCGCGCATAGGAGGCCACAGCCCAGCCCCGGCTCTCATTCAAGCCGCCTTCCCTTCCCCCTTTCGCCAGCCCCACGCGGTCCGGCCCCTGGCCGCCGGGGCTCCTGTCTCTCCCATTCCCTCGGGTTTCTGAAGCCAGCCCCAGCCCCTGGGACGCCAGCGCACTGAGATGTGAGGAAAGGCGGCACCCTTTACCTCAGCTCCCCCGGGTTGAATCGCTCGCCTTCCCCTCCGTCCCCGCCACGTTCCGCCATTACAGAGAGCCGCGTTCACCCACCCGCCGACCCGGCGTTCCCAATTGGTTGGAAGAGTCGTCAATCCCACAGCCGGAAGGTGGGACTAGCCGAGGTCTGTAAGATGATTGGGGAATTGTCCCATCAATCTTGACGTTAGGGGTTGGTTTTTGCTTTACTATTGGGCAAAGGGCCCGCCGACTTTGAAAGCGGTATCGAGACTGTCAGTTGATTGGCTGCTCGGAAGCTTTATGGGAAACGAGACTTTGGCAAGGAGGAATAAGTGGCGCCCTCTTGCGGAAAGAAAAGCTAGATCCTCCCAAGTTCCTCCAAGCCTAACGTAGCCGCGCGGCTTCCAGGAGCCAGATATGGAGCCATATTGGCCACTAATAGCTCAGGCCGAGACCTTGTGCGTTATAGGAACCAATCGAAATCCACCTGGGTCGCGCCTAAACCAATTACTGGGTAGCTAGGGAAAAGCAGTATTTCTCATCCTTGCAATTAACAAGAGCCTTTAAGTTACTAAACTGTATATGATTGTCCTTAAATAATTACAAGCATACGTTCCAGTTCACTTAATCAGCTGCAGACTCAGTGTTACATAATTTATTGCATTAAAATAAGTAAATTGGAGAACGGAAGCCTCTGCAATCTGCAGCTTTAGCATTTCTCCTTCAAGCTCAAAATAATGCTGTCTAAATTAGCATAACCTGATACCAGAAGTAGTAATAAATATACTATTTATTAGGGCCCAGGGATTTCAATGGCATAGTGAAAATGACCAGTGTCATTACTGAATTCAAAATAATGATAATTTATACTCAGACCTAATATATATGCTATGCACTATTCTAAACACTGGCCATGTGTTGTTTCTTTTATACTTTGAAACCCACTAACAGGCAAGTAGTACAAATAGCCACAATTTGAAGGTGAGATTGAGATACATGTTAGTTTACTTGCTCAATATATGTAGCTAATAAATGGTAGCCCTAAGGCCTTAAATCCAAGACAGTATGACATCAAAGACCCATTGTGGCCCAAAGAAACTATACCAACTCAAAAACTTGTACTAGAATAGCCATAGTCCCATTATTCATAATGCTAAAAAAATCAGGAGATAACATCCTTCAGCTGTTAAATGTCTTTAAAATGGGATATAGCCATATGATGGAATTTTTTTTCAGCCTTGAAACATCTACAAAAATGGATGGATCTTGAAAGACAAACCAGACACAAAAGGCCACTGCTGTGTTGCTCTAGTTATATGAAATGTGCAGAATAGGCAAGTCCAGAGAAAGAGAAAGAAGATTCATAGTTATTATGAGGAAGTGAATTTGAGGAATTGAAATTCTCTTTTGATGCTGAAAAGGTTGTGGGATTAAATCATGCCTATGGTTGTACAGTTTTATAAATATATTAGAACTCGTTAAATTTTACATTTTAAATAGCTGATTTTATTGTGCATGTATTATCGTTCAATTAAAAGCATCATTCTTGTTGAATTACAGTTAAATATTCAAAATCAATTAAGGGTAATAAAGCAGGATAAAGGCTAATGGCTGAGTTTGGGGAGTGGTTAGAGAAAGCAAGGATGATGAAAACTTGGATTAAAGGATTAGTGACATTGACCAAATTGTGGTCTAAATAATCGGGAAGGTGGGTCCACTCCCCTTTTCAATATCAGCATACATCCTCAAGTCCTGGCCACTTGTTCTGAAAAGAATACTAATGTAAATGCCTCACTTCATACCTAATCTACTGTGCTGAAAAACCACTCCAAGTGGAGACCATAGGCTTAAATTAAAGATAAACTGTTAGCCGGGCGGTGGTGGCGCATGCCTTTAATCCCAGCACTTGGGAGGCAGAGGCAGGCGGATCTTTGCGAGTTCAAGGCCAGCCTGGTCTACAAAGCGAGTCCAGGACAGCCAGAGCTGTTAAACATAGAAACCCTGTCTCGAAAAACCAAAAAAAAAAAAAAAAGATAAACTGTTAGTTTAAAGAAACTTTTAAAAGGATGTGAAAATCTGATAGTTTTTATTATCTGTACCTGGACTTTAAAAACCTTTAGATAATATTAACTTTTTAAAATATTTATTTGGTTCTAATTAAGTGTATATGTGTAGCTGTGTATGAGTATGTGCACATGAACATACATGCCCCCAGCACCAGAGGTGTCAGATCCCCCAGAGTTGTAGTTGCAGGCTGTAGGGAGTCATCCCACATGGGTGTTGGGAACTGAATCCAGGTGCTCTGCAAGAGAGCATGTGTTCTTAATTGCTGAGCCATCTCCCTATCCCTATACTATCTATTTCAATAGGTTGGATATATATGCATGTGGGGCCCGGGAGATGGTTCAGCAGATGAATATGCTTGCGTTGAAGCTGGAGTGTGACCCTGCAGCTATCTGAATGAAAATGGCCCCTACAAGCTCATATACTTGAGTGCTTGGTCCCTAGTTGGTGGAGCTATTTGAAACGAATTAGAAGGTGAGGCAAGGGCTGGAGAGATGGCTCAGCAGTTAAGAGCAGTGGCTGCTCTATCAAAGGTCTTGAGTTCAATTCCTAGCAACCACATGGTGGCTCACAACCATCTGTAATGTGATCTGACTCCCTCTTCTGGCTTGCAGGTGTATATGAAAGATAGAACACTCATACATAACATAAATAAATAAATACATACATACATACATATATACATAGACACATACATACATAAAAGAAGGTGAGGCAATACTTTCCTAGATTGGTCATTTCATTGACCTATAACCTAATTGTGGAATTTAAAACAAGAAAGTCTTATGTCCCTTTGATTATCTCCTTCAGATCCAAAAATATGAGAGAAATCAATCAATACGTAGCATCAACACTTTTTTGTTGTAAATTTTTGGGGTGTTTTGTTTTGTGATATGGTCTCATTCTGTAGCTCAGGCCAGCCCTAAACTCACTAAATTGCTTAGGCCATCACCAGATTCTGCAGTGATCCTCCTGTCTCAGCCTTCCAAGTGCTGAGATTATAGGCATTAACCACTCCTGCTGGCCAAGTATCTCTTTACTAGTATAGTTAATCTAAAGGTAGCCTCTGGAACATGCCAGTGTTAGAAAGAGTATGAAGTCGAGTATTTGCATTATACTCACCTGCACCCACTACACACACACTTTTTCATTCTGTTTGGGTACTATTATTCAAAAACAATACAGGAATCCACTCTAAGCAAGATGTTTTCACTGTAGGAAAGAGTTCCAAGTTCATGCAAGTAGAATATGTGGTGAAGAAGATGAGAATGCATGCAAACTACTGACAGGAAGACTTGCTGCGCTGTCCTATCATGGTATTCTGTGGGGTTCATCGTAACATGTCAGTGTCACTCAGAATGAACAGTCTAAGAAGAAGAACTGGATGCTAGAAACCACAACCTTCTGCAACTTGATGGCAAAAAAAACCAAACAAAACAGAACAACAACAAAAACAAAGTACAGGAATCAATGGAGAACATCTTGTCACATACCTGTCCAGAGCCCAACTTATATATCCCTTCCTCTAGAAAGCACTCTCCAGAAAGCCTGGCCTGATGCCCTAGTTAGCTGGATTCTCCAGCTAAATTCTATTGCAACACCTTACATGTCTTTGTAACATTGTAGTAACATGTTACTACAGTGTCACACTGGAAGTTAATTATTTGGGTGAAATTTTCATATTTTATCTTAGTTTTTCCTGTAAATTTATTTTGTTTTTTGAGATAGGATTTCTCTGTGAAGCCTTCTTTGTCCTGGAATTCACTGTGCAGACCAGGATGTATTCCAACTCAGAAATCCAACTGCCTCTGCTTCCTGAGTGCTTGGATTAAAGGCCTTTGCCACTCCCACCTAGTTACCTTATTGTTTTTAGTGCTGAATTATTTTGAAATATCCCAACATGCCCCACTGTGTTGGATAATTTTATATCAACTTGATAGAAGCTAGAGTCATCAGAGAAGAGGGAGTCTCAATTGAGAAAATGCCTCCATAAGATCAGGTTGTTGACAAGCTTGTAGAGTATTTCCTTAGTTATTGACGTGGGAGGGTCCAGTCCATAGTGGAAGAGTCCACGTCTGGGTTGATGGTCCTGAGTTCTATAAGAAAGCAAGCTGAGCAAGCCATGGAGAGCAAGGCAATAAACAGCACCCCTTCATGGCCTGTGTGCATCAGCTCCTGCCTCCAGGTTCCTGCTCTGTTTGAGTTCCTGACCTGACTTCCTTAGATGATGAACAATGATGTGAAAGTGGAAGTGTAAAACCCTTCTCTCCCCAAGTCACTTTTGGTTATGGTGTGTTATCACAGCAACATTAAACCTAACTAAAATACCTCCTGTATATTTCATTATGAATCTGGGCAGTGACAGTGCACTCCTTTAATCCCAACACTCCAGAGGCAGGCAGATCTGAGTCTGAGGCCAGCCTTTTCTACAGAGTTCCAGGACAGCCTGGACTACACAGAGAAACCCTGTCTCTAAAAACCCAGAAGACCAAGTAGTAGGCTGCCTGTGGACCTTCTCCACCCTCTCTGTTCCCCCAGTCCCAATCAACAGGGTCTTCCCTAGCACTGTAACAGAACACCAACTTCAGCCTACCTTACACCCTGTCCATGCCTCCTGTGGATCCCACAGACCATCCCCCTTTTCCCCAGCTTCCAACACCAGCAAGTACACCCCATGAACACATCACCCAAGCAGCCCAGTAAAACAGGTAACATAAAGTCAACACACTCTCTGAAAACCCAGGAAGGAATCCAGTCAGGGATCTCTATAGTCACAGAATTTATGAAATGAATCTCTCTCTCTCTAATTTATTGTAATGACTTACAGGCTTCAGTCCAGATAATCCAACAATGACTAGCTGTGAATGCAAAGTCCAAGAATCCAGTAGTTGCTAAGGCTAGGTGTCTCAGCTGGTCTTCCTTACATGCTGGAATCCTGAAGACGTAGGTTCCAATGCCAGTGAAGGAGTGGATGTGCTAGCAAGGCTAGGGCAAGCAGGCAATGTGCAAAACCTTCCTTCTTCCATGTCCTTATAGACTTCCAGGAGAAGGTGTGGCCCAGATTAAAGATGTGTCTTCCCACAAGATCTGGATTAAAGGCATGTATCTTCCCACTTCAAAATCAGTATCAGTTTGTCTTCCTTCTCAAATGTCCAGACTAGAAGTGGATCCACCCACTTAAAACCAAGCAGAAAATTACACACATTTCTGGATTGTAGTGTATTCCAGATATAGTCAGGTTGAAAACAAGAATAACCATCACAGAAAGGCATTTGCTTTGTCTTATTGTATCTTGCTTGGTTGTTGTTGATTAGAGGCCTACTCCTTTCTAAAGGGAAACAGGGGGAGAGTGGATCTGGGGGGAAAGGGAGGTGAGGAGGAGTTGAGAAAAGTGGAGGGAGGGGAAATTGTGGTTGGGATGTATCGTATGAAAGAAGAACCTATTTTTAAAATATTTTTATTTCTTCAAGTTACATCTCAATCACAATCCCCTCCCTACTCCCCACTGCAGTCTCACCCTCCCACCCTCTTCCCCCTCACAGCCCCCATTTGCTTCCTTTTTTAAAAAAGTATATTTTCCCCCTCAACAGGTCCCCCTTTCAGTCCAGCAAATGGCTCTTTCTCTTATAACAACAAATACAATACAAAACAACAAAAATAATTAGACCACAATTATGAAAACTGTAAGGCTTAGCATACATTCCCAATGTCCAGTCCATACATATTTGGCAACTGACTTTAACATTCTACTATTTTTAAAGAACACGTTAAAGAAGAACGTATTCTTTAAAAACTCAGTTTTCTTTTTGTTTGTTTGTTCTCCAAACAGGGTTTCTCTGTGTATCCCTGGCTGTCCTGAACTCACGCTGTAGACCAGGCTGGCCTTGAACTCACAGAGATCTACTTGCCTCTGCCTCCCAAGTGCTAGGATTAAAGGTGTGTGCCACCATGTCTGGCAATTACAGGCATCTGTGAACTGTTGTGTGGGTGCTGGGATTTGAACTCAGCTGCTTTGGAAGATCAGCCAGTGCTCTTTTTTTTTTTTTTTTTTCGAGACAGGGTTTCTCTGTATAACAGCTCTGGCTGTCCTAGACTCACTTTGTAGACCAGGCTGGCCTCGAACTCACAGAGATCCACCTACCTCTTCCTCCCAAGTGCTGGGATTAAAGGCGTGCGCCACCAACGCCCGGCTCAGCCAGTGCTCTTAACCGCTTAGCCATTGCTCCAGCCCCATAGTTTTCTACATAGTAAAAATATATATTTTTATACCTCACAATAATTAGTAATACCAAGTCCAACTGATTTCCATGGCTGCCTCCAAAATATTCCTTCCAGCTGCTTTGGCCAAATCAGGATCCAATTATGAACCAAGGAGTAGTTCTATGTGCTATGTCTCTTAAAAGACACTTGTAACTTAGAGTGTTCCTTTTTTTTCTATTTATTTGTTTGTTTATTCAAGCTACATCTGGATCACAGCCCCTTCCGACCTGGTCTCACCCTCCCACCCTCTTCCCTCTCTCCCTTGCCTCCTTCTCTTCTGGTGAGGGGGGCCCCAATATCAACCCCCCTCAGTTCATTGGTCACATGAAGGCTAAGAGCATCCTCTTGCACAGGGACCTGACATGGCAGCCCATGTAGGGTAAGGTGCTATACTAATAGGCAACAGAGTCCATGATAGAATCGGTTAGTTCTGTTAGTCTTCAAGTGGTATTCTTGCCTCCCTTTCTTATACACAATTCCCATAGTTCAAACTACTGTTTGGCTGTGTGTCTTAGCATCTGTTTTGATCTGCTGCTGGATGGAGTTTCCATAAGATAGTTATGCCAGGTTCCTGTTCCTTTGGGTATCTGGATTGTAGGATAGTTATCCTGTACTATATGGCTAATATCCAGTAATAAGTACATACCATGTGTATCTTTCTGGGTCTGGGTTAGCTCACTCAGGACCAGCTTTTCTAGTTCCATCTATTTGGTTGTAAATTGTGTGATTTCCTTGTTTCTGATACTGAGTAGTATTCATTGTGTAAATGTATCACAGTTTTTTGTTTTGTTTTGTTTTTAATCCATTCTTCAGTTGAAGGACATCTGGGTTGTTTCCAATTTCTGGTTATTATGAATAAAGCTGTTATGAACATAGTTGAGCTGATATCCTTGTGGATATCGCTCAGATACCGCCAGACTGATTTCCATAGTGGTTGTATAAGTCTGCACTCCCACCAGCAATGGAGGAGTGTTCCCCTTTCCCCACACCCTCGCCAGCATGTGCAGTCTTTTGAACTTTTCATCTTAGCCATTCTGACAGGTGTGAGATGGAATCTCAGAGTCATCTTGAGTTGTATTTCTCTGATGATTAAGGATGTTGAGGATTTCTTTAAGTGTCTCTTGGCCATTAGAGATTCCTCTTTTGTGAATTCTTGGTTTAGCTCTGCACTCCATTTTTTGATTGGATTATTTGGTTTCTTGGTGTTTAATTTCTTGAGTTCTTTATAAATTTTGGATATTAGCCCTCTGTCAGATATGGGGTTGATGAAGATCTTTTCCCAATCTGTAGGCTGCCATTTTGTTCTAACGACAGTGTCCTTTGCCTTACAGAAGCTTTTCCGTTTCATAAGGTCCCATTTATTGATTTTTGGTCTTAGAGCCTGAGCTATTTGTGTCCTGTTCAGGAAGTTGTCAGCTGTACCAATAAGTTTGAGGCTTTCCCCACTCTCTCTTCTATTAGATTTAGTGTGCCCAGTTTTATGTTGAGGTCTTTGATCCACTTGGACTTAAGTTTTGTGCAAGTTGGTAAAGATGGGTCTATTTGCATTCTTCTACATGTTGACATCCAGTTAGACCAGCACCATTTGTTGAAGATGCTTTCCTTTTTCCATTGTAGCATTTTGGCTTCTTTGTCAAAAATTGACTATAGGTATGTGGGATTATTTCTGGGTCTTCCATTTGATTCCATTGACCAGCCAGTCTATTTCAATGCCAGTTCCATGCTGTTTTTTATACTATTGTAGAGCCTTCATCTTATTCTAATACTGACTTGGTGAGGATAGGGCAGTTTTACCTCTGGATCTGTCTGATACGTTCCTCTAAAAATTGGATAGGATCTTTGTCGTTGTTTGTTTGGTGGCATTTTGAAAATAGACTTTTCTATGAGCCCAAATTGACACAAATTCTTTTAATCCTCATGCTTCAGATCCTGAGTGAGGAAATTATAGGCATGTACCACCACATCATATTTATTTTGAACATTTTAAGATGGGTGGTGGTGGCACACACCTTTAATCCCAGCACTCCGGGGACAGAGGCAAATGGATCTCTCTGAGTTCCAGGCCAGCCTGGTCTACAAAGAAACCCTGTCTTGAAAAAAAAAACAATAATAATAATAACAACAACAACAACAACAACAGTTTTTATTAAGAGAATTCATTGGTTATTTCTCTATCACATCAAGAGACACATGAATATCTGGTTGTTTCACCCTTGGTGATGCCAAGTTTGCCACTGGTCAAGAAGTGACACTAGCTTGAAACTTCCGTCATAATCAAAATGTTTCCCATATAATATTACCTTGACTTCATTCAAACATTCTTGTTTTTTAATATGAATAGTTCCGACATGCTTGTGTGTTTGAACATACCCCTCCCCTCACCCAGCTCTTGGAACTGGATAGGAAGCCTTTAGAGAAGTGGAGATCTCACCAGATGAAATAGGACTTTTAGTATTAGGTTCTGAGGGTTAGAGCCCAGACAGATTTCAACTGACTTTTCTGCTTCCTTATCCACTGAGATGTGAATAAGTCACCCCAAAGTCCTGCCCCTATGTCTCCTGGGCTATAAGCTATAACCCCTAAAGGTGTGAACCAAAATAAATCCTTTCTCAGTCAAGTAGTTTCTGTCTGGTGTTCTGTCACTCTGAAAAGAAACGTATCAAAACACCTTTCAATAGAATGGTCCTATAATTTGTCACCCAAACTTCACTATTATTACGGAGATCACCATATAATGGAGATGGGTCTCAGTAATCACATTTGGGTAGCAATCATCTACTAGGACCATATCACAAAATGAAATTGAGTGGTCTGCCTACCTGTCAGCCATTAAGCTAACAACTGACTCATCTTATACTTCAGAGAATAAATATTGTCCTTAGGGGCAGCAAAGCCATGATTTTCCAATTTTACATAACCTACATTAGCAGGCAGTCTTCTGTACTCGAAAGTTTCTTTCAAGAACAGGAGCTATTTAACAACCCAGAAACAGTTTCTATTTAAAAGGTAAATAAAGATCTAGTTCTTCCCATTGTCAGTTTTCAAAATGAAGTAATGGTTTAACAACTATACTCAAATTCATCTTGAGATTTCCTTTTCCTGTAAGTTACTACTGTAAACACCCAGCTGTTTTCCAGTAATTAACAGGTTTTATTCAACTGTAATCAATTATTTTGATGCAGAAATCTCTCTACATTATCCAATTACTCTTTATAATAACTATATGTAATATCACTATTATGCCTTTTTACTTACCTGTGATGAAACTAAAACAGGGATAAATTAAGCAACTGGGAACTAAGTACCTAAGAAGATCAGTAACTTAGGTCAGTCAGATAATACCTCCAACCACCTGTTGGATACAGTCAGAGAGGAGGAAGCACATTCGTGATTTTGTTGTTGTTGTTGTTTTGTTTGGTTTGGTTTGGTTTTTCAAGACAAGTTTTCTCTGTGTAGCTCTGGCTGTCCTGGACTCACTTTGTAGACCAGGCTGGCCTTGAACTAAAAAAGATCTGCCTGCCTCTGCCTCCCAAGTGCTGGGATTAAAGGAGTGTGCTACCACCGCCCGGCTACATTCGTGGTTTTTAAATTCCTGTTTCCCCCTGAATGTTTCCCCCTTGCTCAGTGCAAGGCAACTTCAACTGGCAAGCTCAACAAACAAATCAATAATAGTTTCTAGTTGACATAAAAATCACCTACATAAAAGAACATAATAAGTTGAGGCTTTAATCCCAGCACTCGGGAGGCAGAGGCAGGCAGATCTCTGTATGTTCTAGGCCAGCCTCATCTACAAAGCGAGTCCAGGACCTCCAGGGCTACACAGAGAAACCCTGTTTCCAAAAAACAAAACAAAAAATCAATAATATGTGAATTAAATTCAAAATACTTAAGAAGAGAGCAGAAAGGATGGGGAGAAGAAAGAGACAAAGAGGGACACATGGATGGTGAAAGATACAGCTGTCTATAGTAAATGATCATTCTTTTACATTTATTTATCTGAGGTAGGGGGTATGTGATGGCCCATGTATGGAAAGCAGAAGACAGTTTATCAGGAGTTGGTTCCCTCCTTTCTTCCATGTAGGTTCTGGGGATAGAACTCAGTCATCCAGCTTAGAGACAAGCATCCTTACCTGCTGAGCCATCTCACCAGCCCATAATGGATGATTCTTAAAGCCAGGCAATGAGTTGATGGTATTATACTTGCTGCAATTTGATACTTGAAGTTTTCCATCAATAAATAAAATGTTCTGGAGCCTTTAAAACACAAACAGCTGAATAAAAGTATTTAAACTGATACACAGCAAAAATATATCTGCTAACATTGTTAGTCTACTAATAAAGGAAAGATATTTCACCACAGGAACCTTCCCAACACAAGCTAAATTTTATTTTTTTTAAAGTTGTGTACTTAAGATGACAAAAAAATCCATCAAAGAAAAGACAGAATCTTTAATATTTTCTTAATTAAGGTTACTGTATTGCTGTGATGAAGCAGCATGAGCAAAGCAATTTGGGGAAGAAAGGGTTAACTTGGCTTACACTTCCACATCACTGTTCATCAACAAAAGAAGTCAGGACCGGAACTTGGAGGCAGAAACTGATGCAAAGTGCGTGAAGAGGTGCAGTTTACTGGCTTGCTCAGTATTGCTTATCCATAAGGGAAATGTGAATTAAAACTACTTTGAGATTTCATTTTACCCAGTCAGACTAGCTAAGATTAAGAAAGTAAACAACAACAAATGCTGTCCGGATATGGAGAACTGGAACCCCTCATGCACTATTGGTGAGAATAAAACATGATTCAGTCACTATGGAAATCACTGTGGAGGTTCCTCAGAAAACTAGAAATATATCTACCGCATGATCCAACTACACTACTCCTGGGCATATATCCAAAGGTTCTACTTCCTACTACAGAAGCACATGCACATTCATGTTCATAGTTATTTTATTTACTGTAGCTGAGAGTAGTGGTCTGAATAAGAATGACCCCATAGGTTTATAAAATGTGTAGGGACTGGCACTATTTAGAAGGATTAGTAGGTGTAACCTTGTTTGAGGAAATGTGTCACTGAAGGTGGGCTTTGAGGTTTCAAGAGCCCAAGCCAGGACCAGTGACTCTCTTTCAGCTGCCTGTGGATCTGAATGTAGAAATCTCAACTACCAATGTGCTGCCACACTCCCTGCCATGAGAATAATGAACTAAACCTCTGAAACAGTAAGAAACCCTCAAATAAATGCTTTCCTTTGTAAGAGTTATCATGGTCATGGTGTCTCTTTACAGCAATAAAATACAGACTAAAATACTTGGACATGGAAACAGCCTACATTTCCACCAAATGGTTACTGAATAATGAAAATGTAATACTATATACAATGGAATTTCATTCAGCTGTAAAGAAAAATTAATTTTACAGGCAAATGGACAGAACCAGAAAGCATTATCCTGAATGATGTAACCCTAGCCCTCCTCTAAAAAAAGATTGACTTGTTGATTAAGATGATTCCCAGAGACCCCTCAAAACAATACAGACTATTGCTATTACTATAGAGTGCCCATCAGAACTTAATGGTAAAACATTATTGCCAAAAGAAACCATACAAATTAGTCATGGAGAAGTCAAGTTGGTGTTGACCAGGACACCGTTGCCTGGCTCAAGCAACAGACAAAAGCTGGTGAGTTCATGAAATGGAAGGTGGACTGCCTGAGATCTGTGAGCCACAGCTTCTATTGCTGGGGAATAACTATCTGTTTCCATAGTTGTTTTTCTTAGTAAGATGCCATATGATTGTTTGGGTTTACACTTGCTAAATCAAACGGTAAGAACACTGTAAACAGAGTTTGTGGTTTTCCTGGGATAATTAACCACACATTTACAATGTCTTGGCTTATTAACAATAGATAGCCTCATTCAAGTCCATTGCGTACACATTTTGCTAATTTATGCTCAGAAAGTTTAAATTTGTCCAGACTAATGAATAACACCTTTGTAGTCTAGTAGTTTTGTTAACAGAAACAGTTTATCAAATCTGCCATGTAAAGTCAGTACTAATTCTTCCACTGAATGTCATGAGGAAAAAAAGGTGACCCAGTGCCTCTCTCATCTTCCTGTAGCCAACAGCAGCCTCTTTTATCTTTTATTCTCATTCTAAAGTCACACTGTTTAAAAAACTTTGTTGTTTCTCAAACTTAAGAACAACAAAGTCTTGGCATATCACATAAAGATAATATTTAACACCTATTATACTACAGTGATTTCATTTACTACTTTTCCTCTACAATTTTCTTAAACTATCACCCTGAAAACTTACAAAACACATGAAGAGCCAAAGGGGCTCACCTTATCCACCATACGGCATCAGATAAGGAAACAGAGAAGGTGAAAATTGAACTGGCAGATGACAGCTGCTGGTGGTGTTCTTTAGGAGCTGTTCACCTCATTTTTGAGACAAGAACTCTCCTTGGCTTGGAACTTGCCAAGAAGGTAGGCAGGCTGAGCATCAAGCTGGGGGTGGGTGAGTGGGGGGAATATACCTGTTTCCACCTCCCAGTGTTGGAATTACACACCCATGTTGCCACATCCAGTTTTTGTTACATGTGCTCTGAAGAATTGAACTCAGGTCCTCATGCTGGAAAGGCAAGTGCTTTATCAATGGAGCTGTCTCCCAGATCCATGAGTTTAACTTTCTCTCTCTCTCTCTCTCTCTCTCTCTCTCTTTCTCTCTCTCTCTCTCTCTCTATTTCTTTCTTTCCTTTTGTTTCAGACATTTGCTTTATTTTTATGGTATAAAAACCCTATGTGGTGGCATATAGGTCCTGGGTCCTCTGAACTGAATCTCTAGTGTGTGTTTTCACAAGATGGTCAGTGATTCCCAATAGGTAGACTTTGTAAACAACAATCCTTTCCAGAGTTTGGGGGTATCAGAACACAGTCAAAAGAATGACGCATTCTTGTCTCTGTCTCACAATGCCTTGAGAAACTGTGAGAGAAGCTCCAGGGTAAAAGGCAGAGGGCCTTTTATTTCAAGTGCATTTTGTTCTCTGGATTGTTCTTGGACATGATTTCATGCCTCCTGTTACAAACATTAATATTCAATTTATACGACTTATTTGTTCTTGTTGGATGCCAGAATATAGCTATAGAACCCAATCTGGCAAAAGGTTATGTTGAGTGCTGTCCCCAGTATTCCTCAATCTGGATATGGCCTTCTGCCTTGCTCTCATGCTTTCTCAAATATAATCTATAGTACATGCCAGGTATTGTGTTTAAATTGGTCTGTCAGGAGAGACTTCTGGGAAAGGGCTGCTCTGTTAAAATTTAGTATGTGCTTACTGGTATTGATTTACATGTTATTCTGATCGTGTTTTTCTGAACTCAGACTACCTTCCTTGGATCATTGCTTTCTTTGTTGCCTTAGTGTATAAAAGTACAATAATGCTAAACTAAAGTTGTCTACAGCATTAGACTGTAGTCTGCCCCGTTCTTTTCAGGTCCTCAGATCCCTGGTCTTGAAGACACAGATAGGGTGGCAAAAGTCAACAGAGGGTCAAGTAACTGTAGTTCTTGGAGATGGCGTCAAAGGTGGCCTAGTCAAAGTTGCCCGAGGTGGCAGTGCAACCCCTGGCCGATATGGAGCAGTCACCAATACTGGCCAGCAGCAGCAGCAACTTGTTGGGCACATGAGCAGAGATAATGCCAGTGCTTTTGAGGGGAGGGATGAGACACATCAGCACAGAGCCACACTTGCCTGTCACCTTGTGTGGAACAGTGTAGGGCTTGCCATTTTGTTCCCCAAGTAGCCTCTCCACACAGGGATGATGACACTGGCTACCTCCTTGGAGCACTTAACATCACGATCAACATGACCACTGTAGTCCCCAATGCTGACTGAAGACTTGAACATAGTCTGCTACCCAGCCAAGTCTTGTTCTTCATTGGCATGATCTTTAGAACCTCATCCTTTAGGATGCTCCCAGGAAAAAGTCAATAATCACAGATTCCTTAATGGGCAGGGAGAAGGGGAGATTACAAGATCTCCTCCAGGGTCTTAGTCTTCATGTCCTTGACCAGGTGGCCCAGTTTGGGGACAGGGATCCACTCTGTGTCTTCAGCTTTGCCTCCACAAGCCCTGTAGCCCCAGCCACAGTCACAACAGACTACAGCCTCTAAGATCACTGCCCATTCATTCCTCCACAGAAGCTGGTGCTGTCTTCCATTTGGTGTTTTCCCAAAGAATGAGTTTAGCTTTCTAGTGACTGCATACCCAGCTAGTGGCAGAGAGTGAACTAGAACCCAGATCTTTACAAATTGTGCTGCTCAACTGAATTAAACTGCAAACGCCATTACAATTACTTCTTACAGTTTACCAAGTTCAGCACCTGTACTGAGCCATCAGGAGCCATTCCAGACTCAGGACATGGTAAAATAATAACTGATTATTGTTATAGAATCAACTCACCATTTTACAAGTTTTCTGAGCTCTTCTTTATAAATCAAATATGTTATCAGGTGTTCCAAATCTGTAGACAGAAGATAGTCCCCCACCCATTCACTTTTCAATTTGTCAAACATTTAGTGCACTGTTGGTTATGTGTCAGTAAACATCATGCTTGCTAAAGACACTGAGTCCATGAAGCACACAGTCTAGCAGAAGGAGATAAATAAACCAAATATTGGCCAAGATCATAGACTAGTATTCACTATGTGCTTAACATGTACAAGCATTGTACATGACTGTTTGGAGAGAATTCTTATTATGAAAAATGAGGAGACAAACAAGGATAACTAAAGGATACATTACAGACAGTATTCAGAAGTGACTTTAGGAACAATAGCAATGTCACTAAGACTGGGGCACTGATGTACAGGGTGGCAGGAGGACACGGGCCTATAGAGGTGGATAGCATTGTACTTCATTCTGAGCGGTAGAACATTAGTATTTAAACAGTTTCAGGTCAGGTGACAGATCAGGCCAGTGTGGGCACAGTGAGAATGGAGCTTTAGAACAGAACAAGCTCACAGAGAGTTGGTAGAAAGCTCTTGATCAGACCCCGGACTGACAGTAAGGAGGGAAAAGATTTAGGAGTCATTTCAAAGTTAGATTCAATAAAATGAGGTGATTGGTTGAATAGCTTAGGAGTTAAGACCACTAACTGTCCTTCAAGAGGGCCAGGGTTTGATTCCCAGCACCACACAACAGTTTGCAATCTTCTATAACTCCAGTCCAAGGGAATCCAACACCCTCTTCCAGCTGCCCCTGGCACCACAGACATGTGAGACACAGATGTACATGCAGGCAAAATGCTCATATGGATAAAAAAATGACACAAAAGTGAAAGAAATATTTTAAAAGGTTTTAATATGTAGAGTTAACTTATCCACTATATATAGACCAAGTATATCTGAGTTCTATGTAGAATTCTACTTTAGGCTGTGTTACACTGAATCATGTCCAGATCATCATTACTAATGAACTCTCCTTTCACCAGGTCCTACCTGACCTTTTAATAAGAAGTTTCCAGAACTGCCAACTAAAATCATCACAGTGAAATATAAATAACAAGTAGAGTGCTTCACTTACCTGCCATGTTGGAGAGCCTAGGTTCAATTCCCAGTACTGCCTACAAAACAAAACAAAAACACAAGGGCTGGGAATGTGGCACGGTTTACAGAGCTTTTTCCTAGCATGTGTGAGGCTCTGGCTTTGATTCCACCAGCATCATCTAAATCCAATGTGATGCCATGCACCTATATAATACCAGACCTCAGGAGGTGGAGGCAGGAGGATCAGAAGTTCAAGATCAGTTTCAGCTATACAGTGATTTTGAGGCCAGTCTGGGCAACATGACACCCTACCTCAAATCACACACACACACAAACACCAAAGCAAAGAGAGTAGTGTTGAAATTCCCCAAGAAAAATGTGATTATTCACTTATTCAATATTTTTATTACCTTTCTGATTTGTATCAGTCTTACAATAAGAAATGAAAGCAGTGGTAGTTAGACCCAATCCTGCCAAGGAGCCTGTAGTTTAATGAGGAATACCAAGAAAAAAAAACTGGAAGTGTGGATGATAGTCCCAAAGGGGACTAGCTTGGGTGCTGGAAGCCAAACAGAGGGGCAGGACTCAGTCCAGTGGGCAGGGTACCCTCCTCAACAGCACCAGACTAAATCCTCAACAAGAGGCATCTGACTAGGTCACAGAAGGTGTAATAGAGCAAGCTAGGGGGCAGAGAGGATAGTATGGAGGTGCTTGGTTCCAAAGAGTGGTCTTTGTTTTTTGTTTGTTTGATTTTTTTCAACATAATGTTTTTGTTGATTATTTAAGAATTTCACATCTTACACTACTCCCAGTTCAACCAGGTCCACCTTCCACCCTTGTGACCTCCCCCTCCCCCCAAAAAAGAAGAAGAAAATTCAAAACAAAACAAAAACCAAAACAAAACCACAAGTCCAATTTGTACTGCCCATATGTGCACTGGAACATGGCCAAACTCCCGGTGGCCATCCCTTTAAAGAAAACCAAGTCTTTCCCCATCTGCACCCCTGCCAGAAACTCTCAGTAGTGAGAGCTACACTTCAGCATCCTTATTACAATTTTTAAGAGTTCTCTTCAACGGTGTCTTGTCCATGCTGTCATTTGGGGGGGGCTGAGGGATGGGATTGTCACAGAAGCCTTCCTTCTCACTCTTTCAGCATCAAGAACTAAACAAGCAATGCACACAAACAGCTGCAGCCCATTGATCCCAGCTTACCTAAGTTCGAATCCTGGATCTGCCTCTTACTATATGATTTGGAACAGTTTCTTTCTAGTGTTAACACTTCTTAAAATGAAAATAACTGTTTCCATAAAGAGTTGTTATGAAGGTTAAGTGAATGTAAACCCATTTAGCGTGTGTTTTAGTTAGGGTTTTATTACTGTGAAGAGACACCATGACCTCAGCAACTCTTATAAAAGAAAATATTTAATTAAGGTTGGCTTATAGTTTCAGAGATTTAGTCCATTATTGTCATGATGGGTAACATGGCAGAGTGTAGACAGGAATGATGGTGCTGGAGAAGGAGCTGAGAGTTCTACAGCACAAGGAGACTGTGTCATGCTGGGCATAGCTTGAGCATATAAGACCTGAAATCTCCACCTCCACCATGATACACTTCCGCCAACAAGGCCACACCTACTCAAATAAGGCCACACCTTCTTATAGTGCCACTCTGAGGTAGAAGTTAGGTCTATTTAGTAAATTATTATGCAGTTCACCTTGGCCTCTGGAAACACATAAAGCTTGGTGTCCCTTTAGCTCCTGAAATGAATAGAGCGCAGTTGAGACCATAGCTCTAAGAACTGCCCTGTTGAAGGGGCGTGGCTAAGAAACTGAAAAAAACTGCAAGAGGAAATCAATTAGAAAAAAGAAGAAACCAGTTGGAAAAAAAAAAGAAGAAACCAGACAAGCTGTGAGAGGACGTCACTTGAAGAAAAATAAGAAACCAGATAAGCTGCTAGAGGACATCATAGTCCCAAAGCAGCCGCACCACCACCACAGCAGGGATCAAAGCTGTTGCTGTGGCTGTGATCCATCAAAGTGGTCCAAACCCACCTCAGAAGTGTCAGTACAGTCCCTGAGCAGCATGCCACAAAAGCATACTGGCAGAGCTGTCATCGGCCCCTTTCTTGCCCTAGCCTGTGGGGCTGGAGCTGCCTGGCGCTCCTGTCAGAATGGCACACTGCTGACTCAGGAGATGTCCTGCCTCAGCCTGCTGGAGACTTGGCAGCTGTTCACAGTGATGATATCTTTCCTGCCTCAGACCTCTGCCTCAAGAGCTGTCCACGGAGAGGACATCTTTCCTGCCTCAGCCTATGGCAGTCAAGCAAGTTGTCTACAAAGGCAGCACCTCCCCTCCAGTCTGTCAGCTATTCATGCTACAGGGAAAGACTTCCCTGCCTGGGACTCCCTTTGTAATCTTGGCAACTTTGTAAACAATATAAACCCTCAGGGTGGAAAAGTGGCCAGACCCCTGCCTGAGGAGCTCCAACAGCCCAGTCCTCCCGTCCCTGCCCAGACCTCTCTGTCATAGCATTCCCAGCCTCTGTAACTATCACAAGGGTCATCTCCAGGCCCTCAATAGGACTCATCCAGATTATGATAATTTAAGGCAAAAAGTCTGAACGAAAGAAACCCACCAATCCCTGAGCAGGGAAACCCACCAATCTCTGAACAAAAAGCCCACCAATCCCAGAACAGGGAAACCCACCAATCCCTGAGCTCTCAAAGCTCAGGACTTGAAAGTCCACCAATCCTAACTCTGGAAATCCCGGCCCTAGAAAGCTCCACCCCACCTCACCCCACCCACAAAGAAACCCTACATAAACACTGCACTTTCCTCAATTCCCTGCTGTCCTCTCCCAGGAGCAGGGGCAGCCACAGGCTGGATTTCTCTCTCTTCATCCCAGACCCTCTAGTAAATCTCTCTTATGAGATTTGCTGCCTACTGAGACCCTTTCGTCTGGAAGAATCAAGGAAGAAAAGAAGCTAAGAAGCAAAGAAGAGAAGACATTGAAGAAGGAGCAGAGCTCAGGGTCAGGCTCCTCAGCTCAGCTGGGGTTGAGGGAACTCTCCCCTGTGAACTGCAACATCTCTGCTGAAGAAGTCTCCTCTCAGAGCTGTGTGGTTCCTGGGCTCTCGTTCCTCAGGATGCCCTTCCACTGGGACACTGTCCCACCTAAAGGAGCTGTATGGTTCCTGGGCTTACAAGTCTCAGAATACTTTCCCATCCATGCAGGCCAAATGCTAACAGACATCAGTTACAAAAAGAACAGGACTTCTGGAGAAAGAGTTTGTTAAAGGCTCCAGAGTGCCAGAAGAGTGAATGAGGTGAACAGAGTTTGAAAGCTGTTCAAGCAGCCCTCAGGTTGGCAGTTGGAACAGACCATCTTTATAAATTGGCCAAAATTTGGTGGATGAAATAAGCTGACCTTGTGAACTGGCAGAATTAGGCCCAATGGACACCAAGCTTAAAAGGAACTGCCTGTTGGGACTACCATAAATCAAGTTATCCTGCACGGACCTATGCTAAGAATATTAATATCATTTTAAAGAAGTTAAAATAAGGTTAGTTAGGTATTAGGTGTTAGTAGATAGGTGTTTGATAGGTAACCAACAAATATAAGAAGTGTTTATAAACAAAAACATTCAGTTATACCACTCCCTGTGGGCCAAGCATTCAAACACATGAGACTATGGAGGTGATACGTATTCAAACCACCACGGAGTGTTAGAGCAAGCTCATAGTAAGCCCTAATAAGCATCAATTATTAGAGTTACTATAAATGCAATTTTTATTCTTATTTTTTCTTTTGATGTCTTTTTCTGTTGGTATGAGACAAGGTCTGACTGTGTGGCTGAGGCCGGCCTCAAATTTGCTATCCTTCTTATCTTAACCCCTGTCTATCATGGCAGGAATGGCAGCAAGAAGTTGAAGCTGGCCACATTGCTTCTGCAATCAAATATAAGAAATAGATATGAACTCTTTGTCTGCAGCCCGGTTCATAATGGATATTGCTGGCAAGGATAACTAACACAAATTAAAACTTAAAGTGCCTATGACTGCATGCAGTAAAACATAATATTGACTAAAGGGGAAAAATATTGACTTCAGATCAAATAAATTTACCCTGCAAAGAGGATGTAGACAACAGTCCTCAAAGGGACTTCATGCCAGAGACAACTCAAACTGGTCGATTCTGATCTAGACAGAACTTTTGGGTGATTAAATTTACACTCTCCATTTTAAAGGAGAGGATTTGGAATGTAGCTCAATGGCAGAGTGCCTGTGTAGCATGGTCAAGGCCCTGGGTTTGATCTCCAGCATGAAGCTGAAGTGAAGAACAGCAGCTTCTGCAGGAAATAACTGTAGTAGCCAAGGGGGAAGGGTAGCCATATTAGTCAGTTTAAAATGTTTTTCGACCTGCCCCAGAATCATTGCAGATATGGCTACTATGTCACATGTGCATCAGTAGGTGGCAGAGAGGAGAGAGGCTATATAACACATTCAGTGTTCTGACCTATGAACATCTGAATGAATAGTAGCCTAACATTCCGGGGGGGGGGGGAGTGGGAAGCAAGCTGGATACCAACACAACACTGGCACCATGGGGTAGCCTGTGATGACTGCCAGACCAAACACCAGATGGGCTCCCAGGACAGGAGACAAGCCAGAAACTAAAAGAACTCTGCCTGGCCCTGGATGTAGGGGTTGTGGAGACCCAGCCCTGGGGTGAGGTCTGGCCCAGATGGGGTCATAAGAGCAGGAGAACTGTCCCTGCCCCTCACATGCTTGCAGCACCCGGGAGAGCAGGCCCCGTACCTTGTCTGGGTAGCACACTACAGCTGGTCCTGGATATGGGGGTTGTGGATGAGCCAGCCCTGAAGGAGTGAGTGTGGGAGAGCCAGCCCTGACTTCTGTCTGCTATGTGGTGGTGTTGGCTAGTGAGAGATCCCCTCTCCTCCCTTTTGCTCTTACCACCATTGGCTGACAGGAGATCTGGCCCATATGGGGTCACAAGAGTAGGAGAGCTGTCCTTGCCCCTCACATGCTGCAGCACTTGGGAGAGCAGGCCCTGCACCCTTCCATAGTAGAACTGGCCATGCAAGTGGGAATTGCAGGTCCAGAACCAGGGCTTTGAGTTGTCCCACCCCAACATCTACCCCACGGATGAACTGCTGGAGTGCAAGAAGAGGTCAGTTCCACAACCCAGGACTGCAGGATCTCCACAACACAGGACAGTTATGGCATATCTGAGGGGAGATCCAGTGAGATTCCAGTACTGATGGAATAGCATACCATGCAAAGGAGTCATTTTAATGAACATTTGCAAGCAAAAGTGTGGACAAAAGGGAGTATTGTGGGACATACTGAGACACACTGCAGCTTCCACAATGAGCTGTTATTTTTTTATCCTGGGACAGATTGCAAGGGTAGAGGGTGGATCTGAGGGGAGGTGGGAGATGAGAGAGAATATGATGCAAGATGTGAAATTCACATAATAAAAATTTGTCAATAAAACATACCAAAAACAACCAAACACAAATACATTAATTAATTAAATGTTTTTGAAACAGGATTTCTCTGTGTAACAAGCCTGGTTGTCCTAGAACTCCCTCTGTAGACCAGGCTGGCCTCTGCCTCCCCAGTGCTGGGACCAAAGGCGTGCACCACCATCACCCAGCATTAAAAGGTACTTTTAAGATGACAATCAATATTAACCATTAGAGTATTACATTTGTGTAATCCCCAGTACTTGGGAGGCTGAGGCAGGAGGCTCATGAGTTAGAGGGCAGCCTGTCTTGTAAAACAAGACCCTATTTCAAAACAAAACAAGACAAAAGACCCAACATCAACAAAGCAAAATAAACAAAAAGAAAAACTTTAATCCATGATTTTTAAGAGCAAAAATTTTAAATGTAGGATATAAAAATTGATCCATACATGTATTTCTGCATACTAAGGTTTACTATTTATTGAGTTTCTTGACATTTACTAGAGCTATTGGTGTTTACATCTAAGATGTTCTATGAGCGTGCAGCAATGTTTATATAATTTTGATTCATTATCAAATTATTACTAGGGTGCCGAGGATTGGGTTCAGGCTTGGAGTGTGGATCAGATTGGAGATGCATGTGCACAGAAGACATGTTAGGGGGAAACAAAGGCCCAGCATTCTCAGAATGAGCACCCCATGCTATCATGATTCCTGTGTTATTTATCATGGCTGATATATCAAGCAGAACATTGTACAAACTGCAGGGGCAGGCCCTTGAGAAAGAGTTTCAGCACTCACTAGCTGTGATACCCTGAAGAAGTCAGCATCTCTCTAAGCTTCAGCCTCCTCTTCTGAACAGCTATGCTCACCTCCTGAGGATATGGTAAAGATCACAGAGATGATGTCCACAACAGGCATGCCTGGCATGCAGCCAGCCTCAGTGTAGATATGTAGATATGAGGTACGGCAACTCTAACAGTGCGCAAGTTCATCAAGTTGCATTGATTTTGTGGCTGGTTAATTCTGGTGTGTGATGCTTTTATTTCTTTGCAAGTATTTTTTAAATAATAAAGTTTATTTTAAAAATTCTAGTCACATGTACTTTTGCTCTACTTTTCCTTTGTGTGTGTGTGTGGTTGTGTATATAAGTGCACACATGTGTGTACACTTACGCACACACTTCCAGAAGTTATTCATATAGTTGGCTGCTAGCTCTTTGGAGTAGGATCTTCATATCACATTTCTTTTCCTGAGGTACTAGTCCCAGGGCCCCAGCACAATACTATGCTTAGCATCCGATCCTACTGATTTTTAGTTGGCAGTTGCACACAAAAAAAGAACGTAAAATAAAAAGGGGAAGAAGAAAGGGGCTGGAGGCCAGGCCTATTAGACATGTGGGGTGCATCAAAAGCCAGATGAACAGATGGTTAGCAGGCGACCAGATCAAGGCAGGCAGAACACCTGGGCTCCCTACTAATTAGCTGACAGGTGGGTCAAGGATTGGAAAAGGTAGGACACTGGGTGCTGCTTATTCCCCAGAATCAGAGGCTGCCTGAGGCAGGGTTTGTTTCTACGGTTTCTCCTCCTCCTGGCTGAGTTAGTACAAGTTCAAAATATGTCCCACTTCACCTTGAAGCAGCCCTGAGCAGAAGGGAAGCATTACTGACAGGTTTGATACCTGGAGCCTTTCACAAAAGGCTCCAAGCCACTTTGACCTCAGCTAAGCTCTCTGCTTCTTCCGGTTATATCTCCTTGCAACTAAAATACAGCTTGGAAAGACAGCTCGGTGCCCTCACAGTCGCTGTGGCTTTCCTCAAGCCAGGACACGCTTTCTCTTTTATGAGCCTGCGGGGCTGTAATTCTCCTTGCTTGACATTTATGGCACCTTCGTATTAGCAAGAGGCTTCACTAGCGTCTTTATGAGTGCTGCCTTGCTGAGCCCTGCCAGGGTTGGTCACCCAGGCTAATCAAGAGGACAGAGCAAAGTGCCCACACTGGTGGTCATGGCCCACTGGCCCCAAAGGACAGGACAGGGTCGGCAGATGTCACTGCTCCTCAAACGTGTCAGCACTGACCCGTTGCCCTCCATAGCCTCAGCAACTGTGTCTAGCTCTGTTCTCCATATCCAAGCCATCGTCGGGTCCTGAAACCAAGACCCCAAATGCACTCCTAAATGTTCCGTTTCTGTCACCCTGCAGCCTACCCCCACTTCACCCTCAGCACTACCTGCTTCATCTGCTGTCCCTGCCAATCATCTGTCATCCACCCAGGGGACAGTTGTCAGCTCAACATTTGCCTACTGAATGTGTCTAGATGTTTTTGTGTTTGGTTTGGTTTTTGGTTTTGTTTTTTCCCAAGACAGCAT
Source organism: Lophiomys imhausi (assembly GCA_907164525.1). Lineage (NCBI taxonomy): Eukaryota > Metazoa > Chordata > Mammalia > Rodentia > Muridae > Lophiomys > Lophiomys imhausi. Next base: position 5,687,101 of record CAJQZJ010032362.1, on the reverse strand, counting down.
CTCTCTGTGAGGCCCTGGCTGTCCTGGAACTTGCTCTGAAGGCCAGGCTGGCCTTGAAACTCAGAGATCTGCCTGCCTCTGTCTCCTGAGTGCTGGGATTAAAGGTGTGCACCACTATGCCTTATCTAGTTTTTAAACTTTCTTATATTTTTGAGAGACATTTTCATGGATACCCTATAGTAAACATAAAGTGTGTGCGCGCGCGCACACATGCTCACTCAACCTTAGTTGTAGTTCTTCAGACACCATCCACCTTGTTTTTGGGATAGAGTCTCTATTGGCCTATAGCTTGCTGAATAGGCTAGACGAGCTAGTCAGAAAGACACAGAGACCCACGTGCTTCGTCTTCCCAGCACTGGGACCACAAGTGGGTAATACTATGCTTTGTAAAGACGAGTTCTGGGGACCCAACCCAGGCCCTCCTGCTACAGGCAAGCACGTTACTGACTGAGACACCTCCCTAGATCATATGCATATGTAGTATTCTTTTGGAAGCAAAATCAGGCTGGGGAGATGGCTCAGTGGGTGAAGGGCTTGCTGTATAAGCGCAAGGGTCTGAATCTGGATCCTTGGCATGCGTGTAAAGCAGTGAGTGGGTGGGGCAATCCTAGTGCTAAGGAGATATCAGACCCCTGAGGCTTGCTGGCCAACCAGCCTAGCCAATCTGTGAGCTCTCCAGGTTCAAAGAGAGACCCTGTCTCGAAACACAGAGAGCCATTGAGGAAGACATCCAATGTCAACCTCTGGAGTCCACGTGAATACCTACCTGTACCATGTGTGTGTGCACACATACACACACACACAGATTTTTTTTTTAAATAGCTGGGCAATGGTGGTGGCACACGCCTTTAATCCCAGCACTCAGGAGCAGAGGCAGGTGGATCTCTGTGAGTTCAATGCTAGCCAGTTCTACAGAGAGAGTTCCAGAACAGCCAGAGTGCACTACACAGAGAAACCCTATCTTGAAAAACAAACAAACAAACAAACAAACAAAAGAATCCATATCCCTGGGGCTGGAGAGATGGTTTAGCAGTTAAGAGCACTGACTCCTCTTGCAGAGGATCCGAGTTCAATTCCCCGCACCCACCTGGCAGCTCACAACTGTCTCTAACTCCAGTTCCAGGGAACTAAGACACCCTCATACAGACATACATGTATGCAAAAACACCAGTGCACATAAAATAAAAATAAAGTATTATTTTTTAAAATCCATGCTCCTATATGTGTGATGGACCTTCTGTGATGGCCCGCGCCCTACTCACCTCTCTGTAGTCTTTCTTTCTCATTTCCCTTGCAAGAGTCCTGTTCTGACTTTGGACCACTGTGTTCTTTTCTGCCTCTGGAGTCCCGGTGTGCTTCTCCAACTCTTGAAAGACTCTTGGCCCACTCTCGGAACAGGCTTTCTCCTATCCTTCCTTCTCAATCCCCAGATACATCTTGAGTAGCCTTCTTTCCACTTCAGAGCCCTCTAAACACCTGTAAACTATTTCGTGCCTGCCTCCTGAGCTAGAATACAAGCTCCACAGGAAGAGAGACCTCCCATACACTTTCAGCCTGTGGACCATGCCTCACTCAGTACAAGGCTCTGTAGATAAACCAACCTGTCTTCTAGCAAACTACCTGCAGTTTTCATTTTAATCAGAAGAGGGCAGCAAAGACAGCGAATTGTCTGGCATTGCTCTCAAAACTTCTAAATTTTTAAATCTTGCTCTTGGTCAAATCCCTCTCCCTTATTCACGGAGCCTACTTCACTCTAAACCACTTACAAGGCATTTCTGGGTGTGTTTTTTTTTCCTTCTTTTTTTAAGAGTTCAAGCTATGAACGTATCCTTAAAAAACAAAGGCAGATGTCTTAAAGCCTAAGCCAAAAAAAGCCCAAAGGCCTGAAGCCTGTACCTGCCTGCCTAACAAGCCAGGAGTGGGAGGAGGTGCTTATTCCATAGTCCACAGCTGTTAGGATTTAGGGATTTACAGCTGTCCCTTATGGCGTGTGGGAGGAGCAGGTACGAGCTAGGCTGCTGCTGTCCGCCCTTCAGTACCAGTAAGAACAAGTTGTGTGTCTGCTTTGGTCTCCCCTCTGCATCTGTCTCTGCCTACTCTTCCTTCTGTTTTTTTAACATCTTGAACTCCTGAACCCTCAGGGCAAGGACTTCAAGGTCTAAATCCCTGTTTTTTGTGGGCTGCCAGGGCACTTTCACCGAGTTTACACTGAACCTGGGCCACCAGACACAGAATGTCCACACCATTTACAGAGGTGCCTTCATTTACCCTCTGCTAGCAGAGCCTTCTCACATGTGGGACATGGATCTCTGTGGTAGAGATGCATTTGATTGAAACAACAGTAGGTATAATCAAAAAGAGCGTAAGGAACCAGGCCTTCCAGCTCAGGCCTAGAATCCCAGCAATATGAGAGGCTGATGCAGGAGGATCAAAAAACTTCAATGCCTGTTTGAGCTACCCAGCTGTGTAAACTCGGTAGCTCAAGGGCAAACTGAACAACTTAGTGAGGTCCTGTCTCAGAATGCAAAGGACAAAATGGGCCGGTGGTGCAGCTCAGCGCTGGGGCACTTGCCTAACATGTGCAAACACCACGTTCAGTCCTCAGTACTGCAGATAAAGTGTGGGCTGTGGAGATTGTCAACCTCAGCACGGCTGGCATTTGGGGTTAGACAATTCTTTCCCACATGACAGTATGGGAGAATTATAAATTGTTCAGGACATCTCTGGTCTCCGCTAACAGTGTCTTAGTTAGGGCTACTATGGCTGTGATGAAGCCCCACAGCCAAAAGCAAGTTAGAGAGGAAAAGGTTCATTTGGCTTACACTTCCACATCATCGAATTACAGTTCATCATCTAAGGAAGTCAGAACAGGAACCTGGAGGCAGGAGCTGATGCAGAGGCCATGGATGGGTGCTGCTCACTGGCTTGCTCCCCGTGGCTTGCTCAGCCTGTTTTCTTATAGAATCCAGGACCACCTGCCCAGGGGTGGCATCACCCACAATGCACTGGGCCCTCCCCTATTAATTAAGAAAATGCCCTACAGCAGGATCTCATGGAGGCATTTTCTCAAATGAGATTATCTCATTTCTGTTACTCTAGCTTGTGTCCAGTTGACATAAAACTAGACAGCACAGACAGGCTGTAATAACCACAATGTCTCCGGATGTTACAAACTATCCCCTGAAAGAAATTTCTCCCCTGACCCTCCAAACTGCTGCTTTAAGGAGAGTGTGGCAGAACATTTCAGGATACTGTTGCAGCCTGGCATGAGGGACCCTTGTGTCTAGTTTTGCCTTACTCCATGTGTATCTCTTGTCACCCGAAGCCTCTGCACTTGGTGCTCTGTACACCTGACCTGACCTCACCTCTCAGTTTCTCTCCCCTGGGAATCTGAAACTTAGACCAAGGAACAAAACAAGCACCACAGGGGTTATTATTGGACATCGAAACTTTAATGCAAATTCAGGGGATGTGTGTGTTGGGGGAGAAAACAGGGATATGGAAGCAGAGTCTCCCTCATGCAGTTATAAGATTAACAGGCGATAGGCATGAAGTAGGCACCTGGCAGGAGTTCCATTTGCCCCCAATACCTTCTAAAGCACTACTACACTCCAGCTGTTAGTGGCCTAAGACATCCCTGTGCATTTAAAACTACTGCCTCTTTTGTGAGAGGGTGGTGGTTTTTAAACATTTTCTGTTACTGGTCAAAGTGGGGTTCTACTTGGTACATTTTATGTGGTTTGGAACTGAAATTGTAAGCAGAAAACATCAGGGTACTGGTAGCTGATAGAGCCCGTTCTTGGCTTTTACCAGGCCTGGCTTTGTCATACCAGCTTATCATCAACTCAGAGCCAGCTTACCTGCTGACAGCAATGGTCATTTGGGTTTCTTCCTGTAGATTCCTGAGCAGGTGAATCCGATCAGCTCATATACAAAACATGGTTGGCTGTTCACCCAACAACCATCCCTCATCAGTTTTGTTCTGGTGAATATTCTCAGGTGGTGAGTGAAAATAAAACTATGGAAAATGAGGTATGAGGGGAATCTTAGGAAGACGAGGCTCATGGGGAAGAATGTCCTCTTGATACAATAGGACAAACTGGAGAGGTTCTAGCCCATGCCCTTCGGATCTGCTTTGGGTATGCCATGTGAGGATGTGGTACATAAAGTTGTGTAGGCATTTTGCAACAGAGGTAAAGCTGTGAGAGATACAGAAGAGGGGACAGAAGAGGGCTGTGTATCCTGGAGCTGGTGAATCAACAATCCTGGAGCCATGTACCTTTTGAATTCTTATTGCAGGAAGTGTTCTTACAGCTTAAGCTGTCCTTACTTGGGTGTCTTGTTACTTGAAGCCCAAATGATCCTGACCAATTCAGGCCACCTCATCTTTTCAGGTCAGGTCGCTTAGGTCCTAGGATAGACTCTATCTGGCAGGTCTGTAGATAGAGGAAATTAGAGACTCAATGAAGCTTCAGTCTGAACTTCCTCTACATGTATCTCCTAAGAAACAAGTGCATTCTTTTATAGAACTGAACTATTACTACTATTATTATTATCATTCATTATTATTATTATTGCTTTTATAGATTTAACACTGATTATGCTATCATCTAATATAAAAATCTTAAACTCCAACTTTTGGGCTGGGGAGATAGCTCTGTCAGTACTGTGCTGTTTTGTTAGCAAAAGGAGATGGGTTCCTGGGACTCATTGCCCAGCCAGCCTAACTTAATAGGCAAGCTGTAGGTCAGTGAAAGACACGTCTCAAAAACAAAGTGGATTGTTCTCTTGAAGAATAAAACCTGAAGTTGCTCTTTGGCCTCCATTCACATAGAAATGCACTCACTCACACACATGTGAGTATACGTCCTTATATACAAAGGAGCCTAGGGAGTGGCTTACAGGAGCTCAGTAGAAAAACAGCTTGACAGGCATCATACAAATCTTGGTAGCTAGCCGGGCAGTGGTGGCGCACGCCTTTAATCCCAGCACTTGGGAGGCAGAGGCAGGCGGATCTTTGCAAGTTAGAGGCCAGCCTGGTCTACAAAGTGAGTCTAGGACAGCCAGGGCTACACAGAGAAACCCTGTCTCAAAAAAAAAATCTTGGTAGCTTCTGGGAGGCAGGAGATAATGAAGTAGTCATGCCTTTTGACTACTTCAATGGAGGTCTACAACTGCTGTGGAAAGAATAAGGGAAGGAAGGTCTTCAGAGGAGAGAATGGGAAAAGCCCAGAGTGTCAGGGCAAGCAGACTTAGTCCACATTTGGGTGGATCTCTGAAGAGGAGATACAAAGGGGGAAGGAGGCCTTTGATTTGGAACTCAGAAGAGCCTGCAGGCAGTTGCCCAAAACCCTTTTCAGTCTTCCTTTAACTTTTTTTCTTTATTTGTTTTTCACGACAGGGTTTCTCTGTGTAATTAATTGCCCAGGTGGGCCTTGAACTCACAGGGATCTGCCTGCCTCTGCCTACCAAGCACTTGGATTAAAGGCATGTAACACCACCACCGGCTCATTTTAACTTCTATTTATTTTAATTTTTACTTATTTTAAGTAGGTATGTATGTATGTGTGTATGTATGTATGTATGTGTGTATGTATGTATGTGTGTATGTATGTATGTATGTGTGTGTGTATGTGTGTATGTATGTGTGTGTATGTATGTATGTGTGTATGTATGTGTACCACATGCATGCCTGTACCCTCTGAAGTCAGAGGAGAATGTTAGATTCCCAGAACTAGACTTATAGTGGATTGTGAGCCACCAACCATGTGGATGTTGGGGACAGAACCTGAATCCTATGGAAGAACAAGTGCTCTTAACCACTGAACCATCTCCCAAGTCCCTAATCTGTCCTTTTAAAAATGGGACTTGGAAGGATTTACAAACCTTGCTGCTATTGTTACCATATCCTATATATTCCCCTATTGACTTATTTGTTAATTCATTGTTTAAACATTAATTTTGAGCCCTGAATTGGAATATTTATGCTTTCTCAGATTCTCTTGGTGCCATTAACTTTCAGAGTCTAGCTGATTGTTCAGCCTCAACTGCCGCTGCAATTAACTGATTTAGGCCCATATGATACCGCCACTTGACCTGATCATCCATTTCCAGGACTCTCCTTCCAACTGCCATTGTGTGCCCTAATAATGAGCCTGTGTTTTACATGCTATCATACAATATGATAAGCTGCAACACTGTATACTAAATGCTGATAGATGAGAAAGACTAAAGATTACAATATAACCATGATGCCACCTACAATTTATGACTTCATTTATAATTAATCTTTTTAGGTGTAACATTAAAGAGTTTGAATGAATATATATATATATATATATATATATATATATATATATATATATATATATATAGCTTTATAATCACCAACATAACCATTATGTAGAAAATTTCCATCATTGCAAAAAGAGTCCTATGGCATTTTCTCTTCAATGTCCCTCCCAGCCTCCAATAACCATTAATCTGTTTTCTAACCATGACATTTTCCTTTTACTTACTAGCATATGAACCAGTGGTTCTCAACCTCCTTAATGCCTCAACTCTTTAATACATTTCCTCATGTTGTGGTGACCCCCAACCATAAAATTATTTTGTTTCTACTTCATAACAGTAATTTTGCCACTGATATGAATGATAATGCAGATGTCTGATATGCAACCCCAAAGGCGTTGAGAACCACTGAAAACAGAATCGTATGACACAGTTACCCTGTGTCAGGCATCTTTCACCCAGCAAAAGTGAATCAGCCATGTTGTAACACATATCAGAAGTTTGTTACTTTTTTTTAAACCATGATATTGTTTCACTGCATGATTGTACCACAACTTATGTATGTGGCCACCTGTAAGTGGACCAATGGATTACTTCCAGATTTTAGAGATTGTGAATGAATCCGTGATGAACTCTATCTGCGTACTGATTTTTTCTGAAGGCATTTTTTCTTGGGTAAACATCTAAGGATGATTTCCTGGGTCATGTGTTAAATGTTTACTTAATTCCACAAGCAAGTACCAAGTTATTTCCAAAGAGGTTGTGGCATTTCATATTCCAACTATGGACCTGGGCATGGTGGCACATGCCTTGAATGCTAGCACTTGGGAGGCAGAGGCAAGTGGATCTCTGTGAGTTCGAGGCCAGCCTGGTCTACAAAGTGAGTCCAGGACAGCCAGGGCTATTACACAGAGAAACCCTGTCTCAAAAACCAAACCAAAACAAAAATACCAATTATATTCCAACTATGTAAAACATTCTTTTTTATTAATTTTTAAATTTTGACAGGTATAACAAGTCTATTTTTAGTATTTAAATAGGTTAAGAAATACAGAAATGTAACAAATTCCCATTACTCTCTTTTTTAACCCCTTTCTACCCCTTAACTGGGAATGCTGTGATTTTTGATATATTTGCAGATTGTTCCTATACTCAAAGGACCCTTGAGGCTTTACTGAGTTTTAATCAAACTACACTGTATGGTATAGGGGCAAGACCTTGGGACTGGATCTTCATCCTGGATTGCCTTCCATTTCCAACACCTGAAAACAGTAACATATACACATTGCATACCTATCTCCAATCTTCATTATGTCTATATGGATTATATATGTAAGTATATATACACAGTATCATAATGAGATATGTATCTATGTCTCATAATGTATAACATACTTGAAATATTTATGTATGTAAATATATATTTCCTTGTGACATTTCTTATCAATCTGAAACACCAAAATGTTTATATCATAATTTATTTCTGTATTGTGGGTTGGGCCTCTTTCTACTCTCCACATGGGGATTACCCTGTTGGTGGTGTTGGGTTTCATACTGAGCTTGAGACAGCCTTTAGACCTGGACAAGAGGCTCCCTCCTAAACATTCTGCTTGGAGTCCAGCATCGAAAACTCACAATGAAAGGCAAGTTTACTAAAGAGCATGTGGTGCCCACTGCATGGTGCAGATATGGCGCTCAACATGCGCCATTCAGGCTACCTCTAAAGCTACTCTTGCCCTCTTCTTTTTTCTTTCTTGCTTTCTGTTCTGGAAGCAGAAGGTGACTTTCTACAAATGCCATGAAGGTTGTGGCTTGTGCTGCTGCCAACATCACAGCAGGACAGTCCTAAGTAAGAGAATTTGAGCTGTGGCAGGATTTAGACAAGAGAAAAGACAAATTAATTAGCCTGTCAACTCCTTCCTCTCAGATGCCATGAATGCTATAGATCCCTGCTTAATAAAGTATTGATTCCCAGGGGCAATGAATATCCACTTTCTTGCTTCTTCAAGTTCCAATTTGTGGGCCCATAGGTACTCACAGATTAACGCAGTGTCTGCAACATCTGCACATGGTGGCTAAAGAACATTTTGCAATATTAAGCAATTACTCTTAGTTTTTGTAGATGGTATAGACATAGCATGCTGGAAGCATGAAATATAACTGTCACAGTTTGCTCTCAATTGCTGTGATAAACACCATGGCCAAAGCAACTTGAGGAGGAAAGAGTTTGTTTCAGCTCACAACTTATAGTTCATCAAGAAGGGAACTCAAGGCAGGAACCAGAAAGCAGAAACTGAAGCAGAGGACCATGGAGGAATGCTGCTTACTGGTTTGTTCTTCATGGCTTGCTCAACCTGCTTTTATTTTTAGGGTTTTTGAGACAAGGTTTCTCTGTAGACCAGGCTGGCCTTGAACTCAAAGAGATCCACCTGCCTCTGCCTCCCGAGTGCTGGGATTAAAGGCATGTGCCACCATGCCCCACCTTTACACACAGTATAAAACTGCCATGTGGATGCTGGGATTTGAACTCCAGTCCTTTGGAAGAACAGCCAGTGCTCTTAACCACTGAGCCATCTCTCCAGCCCTCAGCCTGCTTTCTTATAGCACCCAAGACCTCCTGCAAAGGGGTAGCATTGCCCACAGTGGTCTGGGTTCTTCCATATAAATCATTAATCAAGAAAATGCCCCACAGGATTACCTACTGGCTAGCCAGTCTGGTAGGGGCATGTGGAGATTTGAATGAGACTGGCCCCCACAGGCTCATGTATTTGAATGCTTGCTCTGAAGTTGGTAGAACTGTTTGGGAAGGATTATGAGGTGTGACCTTGAAGGAAGTGAGTCACTGGTGGGTATGGGCTTTGAATCCCACACCATTCCAGTTGGTGTTCTCTCTCTCTCTCTCTCTCTCTCTCTCTCTCTCTCTCTCTCTCTCTGTGTGTGTGTGTGTGTGTGCATGCGTGTGTCCCTCTCTTCCTCATGGCAGTGTCTCAAGAATTAAGCTCTCAAGAGGGTGTGGTGGCGCATGGCTTTTATCCCAGCACTTGGGAGGCAGAGGCAGGCAGATCTTTGAGGACAGCCTGGTCTACAAATCAAGTCCAGGACAGCCAGGACTACACAGAGAAGCCCTGTCTTGAAAGCCAAAAAAGAAAGAAAGAAAGAAAGAATTAAGCTCTCAGCTACTTCTCCAGCACTGTGCCTGCCTGCCTGCTGCCGTGCTCTGCCCCACGGACTCACCCTCTGAAACTGTAAGCCCCAATAAACTCTTTCTTCTGTAAGTTTCCTTGGTCATGGTATCTTAGCACAACAATAAAAAAGTGCCTAATTTCTTAGCTGAGGTTCCCTCTTTCCAAATGACCCTAACTTGTGTCAAGTTGACAAAGACTAACCAGCACAATGACATTACGTTTTTTTTATTAGCAACTGATGTGTTTTGAGCATAACAGTTGCAAATATCTACATTTATAAAAATATTTCATAAAAGTTTATTTAGGACTAAACAATTACTTTTATTTAGAATTTCAATCTGTGTAACTTTCATTAACTGCTAATTGTATTTTGCTATTGTATGCTAATTGATAGTTTTAGATGTTTTAGAAGAAAAATAACCTTGAAGTTCTAATGAGTGAAAATACTTTTAATTTCCTGATATCTCAATATCTGCTTCAAATACATTTTTGGTGGGGTATAACTCAGATTTGAAGCCCTCTGAGTGTGATTTTTAATTGTGTGTATGAGTGTGTGTGGGGTTGCACACACCTTGCATGCTCAGAAGCCAGAGGATGCTGGGTACTCAGTTCTATCACTCTCCTTACTTCCTTGACCCAGGGCCTCTCCCTTAGTCTGGAGCTCAGCAGCAAGCCCCAAGGATTCTGCTGTTTCCGCCTCCCGCAGTTTGGAGTTGAGTAGTCTTCACATGCGCAGTCACACCCATCTTTTTAGGTATGCGCTGGGATTTGAGCTCAAGTCCTCATGTTTTCTCAGCAAGCTATTACCCGCTCAGCTACCTTACCTCCCTGTCCCCGCTCTTATTCTTTTGTATCATTGAGAATGGAGACAAAATGAGACCAGGACAGAATCACGAAACCAGAAAGTGGAGCTCAGAAAAAAAGGACAGAAAATGTTAGAAAAGAAGAAAACAGAGCATGTTCAGAAAGTTGTCTCCTCCCACTTTAAAATAGTAGACTATGACAGGAAGCAGCCTTCCACCAAGCATAGCCTACATAAAATCCACAAGGGAGCCTCACAAGCTTCATTTAATGAAGATTTAATCACTGAGCAAAGTAATTAAAATGAGAACAAATCCACAGGAGTGATGAAATCACCTCTCACCTTATATTCTTTACTAACGATTGGTTTCCTTCCTGAGTCAAACAAGATAATCAAAAGGCATTTTTCATTTCACTCCACACCTCAGAAGGAGAAGGTTCAAGATGGATCCACTGCCTGGAGATAACTCTCAGGAAAATTGATGAATAGGGAGAGGAAGGGAAAAGCTCTCAATCCTTATAAATTCTCATTGGAAGAGGCTCCTGGAAAAGTATTGCTCAAGCATTCTATCAAAAGCCCAGAAACATGTTGCTCGAGCTTTCTGAACCCAGGAGCATGTTTCTAGGAGAACAGGTTGATTCAAACAATTGGTTATTGTTTTTTTTTTTTCATTGTATAAACTGGCAGAGAATTTAGCATTTCATACCGTGGTAAAACAATTTCAAAAGGAGAAACTGTAGAAACTTTCTTAGAGTCCAAAGTGGAAAGACAAAGCATTCTGTTGCTATTGTTACACAACCCTCTGTCTACACAAACGTTTTCCCCTACTGATGGATTTCATAGCCAAAAATACTTAGGCTTTTAATCAAAGGACAGAAAATGTTAGTTGCACTAAAAAGGGGGCAAGGGACAAATACTAGGACCAAAAAGAAGTCTGAAATAATAGCAAACAATCAGAAGCATTCAATAAGGAAACAAATGCATTTGTGGATGCTGCTGCCTCACAATAAGGGCCTTACAAAAATACCATTCAGTTATCCATATTTATCCCAGCTTTGTGTGAGAACAACGGCACAATATTCATAGAAAACAACAGAAATTATCTAGTTTCTTAGAAAAAAAAACTAGTAACGTAAACTTCATGCCAAAATGATGACTCACATAAAAGCCATAAAAACTGATGTAGAAAATAGCATTTTAAAGGTTTATTTTACTTTTAATTTTGTGTGTGAATGAGTGAATGTATGTGAGTGTGTGTGCGAGTGTGTGTATGCACACGTATGAAGGTGCCCTGTAGTTGGTATAACAGCTGGTTGTGAGCTGCCCAATGTGGTGTGGGTGCTGGGAATTGAACCCAGGTCCTTCTGATGAAGATAAAAACGTTGTTACTTAAGAAGCATTTTAAACATTATTTATTTAGTGGAGACAATAAAATACTAATTGTAGATTAATGAAGTACTGAGAATGGCACATGTATACTTTGTGTCAACAGACTAAACACGAATGTCTTCTTCATTTATGACAGAAACATGCAGAATCCATTCTTCTGGCTTTCTGAGGCTACAGCACTGTATTGGCTGGTTTTGTGTGTCAACTTGACACAAGCTGGAGTCATCAGAGAAAAGGGAACCTTAATTGAAGAAATGTCTCCATGAGATCCTGCTGTAAGGTACTTTCTCAGTGATTGTTGGGGAAGGCTGAGCCTATTGTGGGTGGAGCCATCCCCAGGCTGGTGGTCCTGGGTTCTGAGCAAGCCAAGAGGAGCAAGCCAGTAAGCAGCACCTCTCATTGGCCTCTGCATCAGCTCCTGCCTCCAAGATCCTGCCCTGTTTGAGTTCCTGTCCTGACTTCCTTTGGTGATGAACAGCAATGTGGAAGTGTAAGCTGAATAAGCCCTTTCCTCCCCAACTTACTTTTTGGCCATGGTGTTTTGTTGCAGCTATAAAAACCCTAACTAGGACAAGCACACAGTTATTACCCAGAGCTATCCTCCTGAGCAGCAGCATATCGCAGCTGCTGCTTTGTAAAAAGGTCTATTTATTTTTTTATATGTGTGAGTGCTTTTCACAAATACATGTCTGTGTGCCATAGGCATGGTTGGTGTCTGCAGTGGCCAGAAATGGGTATCAGATCCCCTGGAACTGAAGTTGCCTATGGTTGTGAGTTGCCATATGGGTGCTGGGAAATGAACCAGAGTCCCCTAGAAGAACAGTCAGTGCTCTTAACTATTGAGTCATCTCTCCATCGACCCTCCTCCAGCTTCTTATTAATATCCACTTGCAATAGTATTCATGGTATAGTTACTACCCACCCCTGCCTCTTGTCCTTCACTTCTGGTAACTGGCGATTTGAATAGGTTTGGTCCCCATAGATTCATGTGTGTGAATGCTTGGCCTATAGGAGTGGAACTATTAGGAGGTGTGGCCTTGTTGGAGGAAGTATCTTACTGTGGGGCCAGGATTTGAGGTACCCTATGCCCAAGCTACACCCAGTGTGACACACAGTCTCCTGCTGCCTGTGTATCAAGATGTAGAACTCTCAGCTCCTCCAGCACCGTCTGTCTGCATGTAGCCACGCTTCCCACCATGATGATAGTGGATCAAACCTCTGAAACTGTAAGCCAGCCCCAATTAAATGTTTTCCTTTGTAAGAGTTGCCTCAGTCATGGTGTCTTTTCACAGCAATAAAACTCTAAGACACATTCTTGTCGATCTCTATGAGACCAGTTTTTGGGTTTCTTTCAGACAGGGTTTCTCTGTATAGCCCTATGTGTCCTGGAACACACTTGTGTAGACTAGTTTGGCCACAGACTCAGAGATCCACCTGCCTCTGCCTCCTGAGTGCTGGGATTAAAGACAGGAGAAAGCATGGCATAGCCAATCTTTTTTTTTTTTTTAATTCCAAGTTCATACACAACTTTGTGTGTCTTACTTATTTCACTTCACTTCCTGTTCTGAATTCTTCCAGATTGTTACAAATTCTTTTCAGGTTGTTACAAATGACCCAGTTTCATTTTTCTTAGGGTAGAATAGTGCTCTGTTATAGTGTGTATGTGTGTGTGTACACGTGTGTGTGTGTGTGTGTGTGTGTGTGTGTGTGTGTGTGTGTGTGTG
>CAJQZJ010032362.1:5596655-5673700 GCA_907164525.1 Lophiomys imhausi | reverse complement strand
GTGTGTGTGTGTGTGTGTGTGTGTGTGTGTGTGTGTGTGTGTGTGTTGTGTACACCTTCACACACATGCACGTGTGTACCACAACCTGCCTGTAGAGGTCAAGGGACAACTTTCAGAAGTCAGTTCTTGCTGACTGCTGTGAGTGACAGGAATGGTCAGGCTTACATGGAAATGGGTCATGTGCACTTCCAGGGAAGAGTGGCATCTAAATGGAGGCTTGAAGACTGGCTGGGCGTTTGCTCAGGTTCATCTGGAAAAAAAATCCCACTGAAGCTGCTCTTCATAAAGGGCTTAAATGGCTTCAATAAATAAACAACTATGGTACATTTGTTTTTTCTAGATAAGGAATAGTTTATTTGGTTCTTTTTGCAACATCTTAATGGGAGATTTATAATAATTCTAGCATATAACCAAAAACTCAATGCAAAATCCACCCCATTGACTCTTTTTTATATAACTTTGAGATTATAGTTACATAATCTTCCCTTCCATTTTAACAAAATATTTAAAAATATTTGGTTATATTGGTTGTTTTTCTATAATACATTTTATATGTTTTCTATCTCTCTCCCTCTCCTCTTTGATTTTTCTCACAGTGTTTCTCTGTGTAGCCCTGGATGCCCTGGAACTCGCTCTGTAGGCCAGGCTGGCCTTGAACTCAGAGATCTGCCTGCCTCTGCCTCTGCCTCTGCCTCCCAATTGCTGGGTTTAAAGGCACGCACCACCATTGCCCAGCTGGACTTGCTTTCTTGCATGAAAAGGCTGCATACAATTTGCATAACCAATCCCCTGGTGTTGGATAGTTCAACTATGTGTAGCTTTCCTGCATCCTAAGTGGCATTTCTAATGGGCATCCTTATAAGTGTCACTTATACCAGTGTTCATTTCTATGAACAGGATGTGAGCGGGTCAGAGTTGTAATTTTGAGGAGCGCTCAGCACCTCATCTCCAGAAAGATAGGCTTTAAAGTCATTGAGAACCACATCATTGCTATAGGTGTTTGGAGCTGCTGGTTGGTGTGTTTGTTTTCGTAATGACCTCTCTGTAACTTGAACGGTTTTCCTCTTTAATTTAACAGCTATCTTGTTTCACTAATCTACCATCTATTTAGCTACACTGGAAAGGAAGAAGGATCCCTTTAATGGTAAACAGCAGTGTCTGAGCCCATGAGGATTTATGGCTTGCTGCTTTGCATTGTTAGTGACCACAATTCTAATGTGGGATCTATCAATATCTCTTTCCTCTAGCGATAGATGTGAGCTGTTTCCTGCAATTGAAGTCTCCTGGAACAGAGGTTCAATGATATATGGAATAAAGCACAGAAGAGGGCATGATAAGACAAGGTCACTGACTTTTAGATTTGTCAAATAGATGGTAGTCACCTGCTGCCATCAACTAGTCCCTGAAGACTGAGCCCTGTAACATACACGAATTCACACGAAATAACAAGGAATGAGAATATAGTTATGTAATAGGGTATTAGCCTTACCTATAGAGGAACAGTTGGCAGGTCTACATACCCTCAATATTCTTCCTCCTCCCCTGGGATTGGAAACATCCTGTTGTTTGGATTGAAGACCAGCATCTGAGAGGAGTGTTGCTATGACTGTCACACAGAATCTGAGCCAATTTTCTTCTTCCCTAGACAAAAAGAGATGAGAGCATCCCTAAATGTTCCCTTCCAGGTTTCTGTTCCTGCTGGCTTGGTTGATGAGTTATTCCCAGACTACAGTGAGTATGGGTACCATTTTCACAGTTTGTGCATACCCACATGTCACCTACAGTATCAATGAGTTAGGACTGTGTGCATGCGTGTGCGTGCGTGCGTGCGTGCGTGCGTGCGTGCGTGCGTGCGTGCGTGCGTGTGTGTGTGTGTGTGTGTGTGTGTGTGTGTGTAGTGCTGTTTGTTGGTTTTGTTTTGATGCAGGGCTAGGGGTCTAGCTCATAGCTCTGCACTCAGAAGGCAATGCTCTACCCGTGAACTATATTCCTAACCTTAGCATTTGCTTGAAATCAGTGCTTTTTAAACTTCAACACATAAATTTAATTCAATGGAAACAATATTGGAATGTTAGTGGCCCACCAATACGCTTGTGATAAATGAATGAAGACAATTATATTGGATTCCAACCCTTGATTTATGCCTGCCATGTGTCCTGAGCCTGAGACCTGGGCTTTGCTGGATATTAAAAACAGAGAACAACAACAAAACCAGAGAGAATAGCATTAGCAGTGTAAACTGTTAAAGATCAACAGTAGTGGATAAGGGTGTAGGTTAGTGGTAACACATTTGCCTTGTGTGGGAAAGGCCCTGAGTCTAATCCCCAACGCTGAGAAAGAAAAGGCTTAGTATAAGTGGAACTTTGCCCTTGAAAGAACCAGTGTTTCAGGGAGCTTTAAAGGGAACAGATTATCCCAACATGAGAGGCCATATGTTTAATGCTTGTGTATCATTGGCTGGTAGTGGGAGTCCCACAATTTGGAAACAAGTAAGGAAGGACAACAATTAGCCTTGTTTTCAGCCCTGCCAGCTACTTGCTGCCTATAAGTTCTCAGGTAAATCACTTTACTTCTTAAAAAAAAAAAAAGGGAAAGAAAGAGAGAGAGAATGTAAGGGAAAAAAAAAACTCAATTTCCCAGGCTAGCTGCAAAGTAGATAGTAATAATTTTAACAGAGATATTGTATGTGGAGTTGCAAAAAGAGAATGTGAACATTTCTAGCACTTTTAAATCTCTAAAATGGAAAGTGGGAAGAAACTGGTCTGGAACTATGTGATAATTTGCTAGCTAAAGGCAAAGAGCTTGCTTGAAATGGTGCAATCAGAGGAGACTGTAACAGGCAAGAGAAGAGTAAGGTCTTAGGGTCATCTCAGCCAGCCTTGCTTCTGGCTCTAAACTGTGTGGAAGCCCACGCAGTTGGATTTGCTACATTTTCAAGTAAAGAAAGTTTAGCGTGTCTTATTCCTCTTTGATTTTCTTGACATCTAAAGTCACACTTGGACATGCATGAAGATGCAATTTGAACTAATTCAGCTCCACACAGTGAACAACAGCAGGTGCCATGCCAGACCTGACTAATCCCACATCCAACAATTCCCTTCAGTTTGTGCAGAAAGACAAATGTACATGCAAGCAGCGGAGAGGGGAGGCTGAAGCAGAGGTGCTGAGGCAGGAAAGATCGCTCAGAACTCCTGGAGGTTGTCTATTCTCTTATATATTTGGTTGTGAGCCTAGCCTTTAACGGCTGAGCCATCTCTCCAGCCCATCCTTCAGCAAATCCTACCGTCGTGCGCCACCACAACCGGCGTCTCTTCTCATAAGTCCCGTATTAATCACCTTGACTCAACAGGGCTCCACCGCGAAGGTCTCAAGCATCCAGAAGCACCAGCCACACTGGGTGCGGGCCTACTTAGGAGATGCTTCTTGCATTGGTAAGCCAGGCTTATTTCATGCCATAGCTCCTTGCCTGGGAAAAATGTTATCGCTCCCATTGTTGAGATGAAGATTCTTCTAGTAACAGGCTCTGCAAGCCTACTCAGCTAGTGGTGGGATATAAACGCAAATGGAAGACATGACGCTCCAAGGGCCATGCACGTCATTGCTAAGCCATTCCCTGGTATTTGCTGAGTGCTGGCTGACACCATACTAGGTTCTACTATATACTTGTAGAAGAAAAAAATTAGCTACCCAAGCATTCCTTGTTTTACAAGAGTTTGTCATAGAACCCTTGAGAGAAAGAGAGAGAGAGAGAGAGAGAGAGAGAGAGACAGAGAGAGACAGAGAGAGACAGAGACAGAGAAACAGAGAACAACTGAACAATTCACCATACCATGCCAGGCATGGTGGTGCATGCTAGCACTAGGGAGGCAGAAGCAGGTGGAACTCTGTGAGTTCACGGCCAGCCTGGTCTACAGAGTGAGTTCCAGGACAGCCACGGCTACACAGAGAAATCCTGTCTCAAAAAACAAAAACAAAAAAGCTCCACCAAAGTGTACCTGTTTGAAACCCACACTCTAATCTGAGCTCTCTCCGCAAGGTAGTTGTTTGAGATATGGCACAGGCAGATGCAGGTTGAAGTCTAGAAGACTCTCCTGAGCCCCAAGATGAGGGCTGCCTGTACTTGGAAGAGCCTTACAAGATCTCTGACTTACATGGGTCAGCAGGTTTTGTCTTTGCTTCCAGCAGAGCACAAGGGGCTTCTGAGACTTTCATCATTGCTGATGGAGGCACCCAAGGCAGCCTATGCCCCAGGCACCCTGGTCACCTTGGCAGGATTCTCTTTAAGCTCCGTGTTGGCTTGTCAGCCTCATCATTGCAGGCGAGTTAAATAAACAATCTGTTATACTTCACAGCTCCTCTGGACACGGTGACTTTATGTTTAAGGGAGTGCTTCTGAGTTTTATATTTTTCAACCACACCCCAATCATTTCCTTTCCAGAGGAAAACAGGGTGGCTCTTTCAGCTTGAGTCAGAAGTGTATTATAAGGATGTGCACATGTGGTCTGTACGCCAGCTATGAATATTCATAGCTCTCTTAGATACATCACATCCAATCTGTGTGCCCGCCTAAGCAGTTCACTCTAAAATCAAAGCTGAATGGGATGCTTTTAAATCATCATTTGGTTTTTATTATAAATGAATATATTTATGATAAATTTGTATTCCAATTAGATATAATTTACAAATACATAATTAGAGAACTTGCTTTCTTCCCTTAGTGGTATTTCTCACTGATCTTTCTATGATCATTTAATTTTGAGACTTTTGAAACACATATGGATAGACAAATTGGATTTCACAGTACATTATTGCTTGCTTCGTTTCAAAATGGCCATTTTAGATTTCTTAACAACTGAAAGAGGCTTTGTTTTTCTTTCTTGATTCTTTTTCTTGATCTTTCACCAGGAAAATCAGGATTTCATTGTCTGCTTAATTTTATTTATTCAACAATCTTGGAATTCGGTTTTCACTCTGGTAAAATTCTATTTTTGTCATTCATCATAAGAAATTGAGAAGGGCTACCATCTGCGGCCATCATTTGCCATGTGTGCACTGCCCCGTGTGGAGTCATGTCAGAGAAGGCAGGTGCTATTGTCTTCTTACTTTACAGATGAGGAAACAAACTCAAAGTCCAGGAACCCTTAATAAAAAGGAAAGGGAACCCCATTATCAGACAAATGCCAGGTTAACCTTAAACACCTTTACCCTTCCTCCAACCCACAAGTACACATCGAGCCCCTTCTAGGGTTCAGACACCTCTCCAGACGCTGGACAGATAGGGAGCAACATACAGGCAAAGCCCCTGCTTCCAGGAAGCTTTCAGTGTTCAGCCTCCCCACCATTAGTAAATTACAAATTTGGACTTTCAGTGATTGATATGGGAGTGTGTGTGTATGTGGGTATGCCTAGATCCCCTAGCTAGTTTGAAACTATTGCTGTACAGTTCTTTGTTGTTGTTGTTGTTTCCAGACAGGGTTTCTCTGTGTAGTTCTGACTGTCCTGGAACTCAATCTGTAGACCAGACTGGCCTTGAACTCATAGAAACCCATGGGTGTGGTGGCTCATACCTTTAATCCCAGGAGGCAGAGGCAGGCGGATCTCTGTGAGTTCAAGGCCAGCCTGGTCTACAGAGTGAGTCCAGGATAACCAGGGATACACAGAGAAACCCTGTCTCTAAAAACAAACAAACAAAAAAAAAACCCACAAAACAAAAAACAAAACAAAAGAAAAAGAAAGAAAGAAATCTAACTGCCTCTGCTTCCCAAGTGCTAGGATTAAGCAGGAGGGCCACCACCACCCAGCAGCTAAGCAGTTCTTAGCATTAAGCTGGGCTTTATTTCATTGACTAGTAAGTAACTGGTAGTAACTGGATCCTTTTAAGTCCTTAATAAGTACTTGTCAGTTGTTTGTTTGTTTGTTTGTTTTTCATTTAGGCCCCCAAAAGAGGACAAGATGAAGTTGCTTCAAATGAATAATAACTCATTTACATCTCCCTTTAAAAAATGTTCCAGGAGCAAGAAGATGGCTCCTGAGGGCAAAAGGGCTTGCCAAACAAGCCTGACAACCTAAATTTTAATCCCAGAACTCACAATCAATAGAAAGGATAGTTAAGAGTTGTTTTCTGATCTCCACATGCATTCTGTGGCACATGTACACTTATACATACAAATACACATATCAATACACATATATACATACATACATTCATAAATTAGTTAATTAATTAAAAATTAGTTTTCCAGGTAGAGCCTGGCTTAGTACATCAGGTTACAATTCCAGCTACTTGCGAAACTGAGGTAGAAGAATTAAAAGTTCAAAGCCTGGCTGTGCTACAATGATATCAAGGCCAGTACCCTGCATAACTTAGTAAGACTCTGTCTCAAAATAAAACATGGAAACTTAGGCTGGGGATATAGCTCAGAGGAAGAGTAATTGTCTAGCATGTGCAAGGCCCTGAGTTTGATTTCTAGTACCAGGCTAAAAAAAAAGGTTCAGGTTTGACCTGAATTTGCTCTCCTTCATTCATGCAAGTGGCAAATACAGACTGTCTCAAAAGCCAAAATAGAGAAGAATTGAGGAACATAGTAAGTGTGACCTCTGGCCTCCACATGCAAGCATGCACATGAACACACATGTGGGGATGTGTGTTGGGGATGAAAAAAAAAAGAGTTGTGAATGGAGGCAGACAAAGAAATGGAATAGGCAGGAGATGCGCCTGGGTAAAGGTGGGGTTGAGGAAAAATGTCACCTAGTGACCTACTGCGGGTTTACTGCATCTCAGAGGTTGACAAGCCTGGGTACTGGGAGCTGTGATCACATGTTCTACCATCAACCTGATGTCATATATTGTTCATGGGATGACTTCCCAGGCATCATTCAATCAGAGAGAAATCCTTTCAAGCAAGAAACAATATTCTAAAAAAGAGAAAAAATTTAATGAGGAGCATAGAAAAATAAAAGAAGAAAGGACAGGACATGAGAGCCAGTAAGCATCTGCAGCAGCTGGGGGTGGATACTCAGGTCATACTTGGTGAGGGCGTTTTTTAGGCAGTTCTATCCAGGCAAGAGGGATCCTGTAATGAGCCTCCGGCCTCCTCTCCTGTCCCATTCTTTGAGTAGATATTCATTATTTAACTGGTCATCACTGAGTTTAGAGTCAAAGTGATGAGTCATGGGTAAGCATGTAAATTAATGAACATAAAATAATTCCAGGTTGTGATCATTGCTTTGAAGGAAGTAGAGTGCTGTAGTGAATGGATGGCTGACAAGGGGAAGAGGCATCGATTCTAGGTCAGGTCTTCAAGAAAAGCTGCCCTGCACACGTGACTTCTAAAACACTGCTTTCAGTGAAGAGATGAGAAGATCCAGTTGTAAGGATGCATAGATGGAACACTGTGTTCCTGACAAGGGCAGACGCTGGGTCCCTCAGCTGCAGCTCGAAGCCAGTAGCTGTCTCAGAATTTATTCTTATTATTTTTTATTGTGTGCATGTGGGGGTGGTGTGTGCATATGAACGCAGGTGCTCAGGGAAGACAGTGGCATTGGATCCCACAGAGCTGAAGTTACAGGGTGACCCACCCTATGTGAGCACTTGGAACCAAACTTGTGTTCTCCGGAAGAGCAGTAAGTGCTTTTAACCACAAAGCTGTCTCTCCAGCCTCCTAGTAGCTTTCTGAGTCTATGACAGATACTGATAGCTGTGTACAGCCCTCTGGAGAAAGCCACCTTCCCATGGCTTTTGACTATTACCCTTGATAAGTCGAAAGTCCTCTTGTTAGCTCTTGGCTAACATTTTTCTTTTTTTTTCTTTCTTTTTTTTTTTTTTTTTTAGGTTTTTCAAGACAGGGTTTCTCTGTGTAACAGCCCTGGCTGTCGTGGAACTCACTCTGTAGACCAGGCTGGCCTTGAACTCACAGAGATACACCTGCCTCTGGCTCCAGAGTGCTGGGATTAAAGGCCTGCGCTACCACGCCCAGTGGCTAATGTTTAAAAAAAAATGAGAGCTTTATTTTTTTATGCATCTCAACTGATATGAAAGAACAAGCCTAATTAGTTGGAAGAGCTGTACTAGTTTTACAGATTGTCATCTGATGGTACAGCTTAAAACAAACTAAGCAGCCCTTCTCTGCTGGTATGACCTCAACTACTTACAGTAAAACTAGTTTGGAAGAGTCTGGCTTTTCTTCTTTGTAGGGAGTCAACGCTTTACTCTGTCGGTTTAACAAGGAATGACTGTGTCAATAAAATACTTCTCCTTTAAAGAAATAAAATAAGTTTAACGACAAACAGTAGCTCCTATTATGCTACACACACAGTGGGGCTACATGCCGGGCAATAGGTACATCGATGCTGTTTTGCATAACTCTTGATCCAAAAGAAAATTATCAACCATTTTATTGAATACATATATCTGGTCTTAGGAAATGTACAGTCTAACATTCACTTTCTCTATCCATTGTTTTTGAGACAGGTCTCATGTAGCCCAGACTGACCTCAGAATTACAGGCATGCACCAGCTCTTCTAGTTTACATGGTTCTGGAGATCGAACACAGGGTTTCATGAACACCAAGCAAATGCTTTACCAACTGAACTATGTTCCCAGCCCACCATATCTCCATTTCATTTCTCTGTGAGAAGCATTTTCCTGCTACTGGAAGAATATAGGTGATATGACTTCTCTGTTCAATGTTGGGTAACTTTTATTCCTTTTAACTCATACAACATCACCTCAGTTTGGGAAGTAAGATGCTCAATCACCATATTATAAGAAATCTATCTGCTATTAGCTGAAATGTTATGAGGTATCCACCAGAAAACACTATTCAGACATGCGTGCAAGTCAATAGAAAGTCTTAATTAGCATACTGGTGGTTACATTGGGTGTTCAGGATCCCTGTGAAGTCTTGAACCTTTCTCAGCGTGAACTTTTAAGCACACAAAACACATTCTGGGCTGACACACCTCACTTAATAAGAAGAGTTAGTTAGCCAGTAACTGAACTACAGAAGCCAAAAAGCAAGGTTAGTCCACACATAGGGACTTTCCCAGAACTGTGGACTTTGATGAACAAGGGCTCCTTGCTCTCGTTTTGGGAGGCATTGCTACCTACGTGCTGGGTTCCAAGGCCTGAATGGTACGCCCATCATGACATCAGCTCTGCTAAGGTCTAGGGGCCTACTAAAGCCTGGGGTCCTGCAACGAAATGTTCATGCTTTCTCCTCTCTGCCTTTAGACCTGGAGGTGAAGAGTGGAGTGTCTACACTGCCTTAAATACTGCTTATTCTTCAGTGAAATCCTTAATTCTTCAGAGGTAAGGCAGAACTCAGAGACTGCAGCAGCGTTCTTACTCCCCGTGGTAGTGATCAGCACTCTGGACTGGGAAGACACACAAAGATGGTTCTTTTTCTTTGGCTCTCTTTAGTTCCTTGTAGATGTTCATAGCATAGGGTATTACTGGTTTCAGTTTCCTTGTCACAGGTAGGTGGATTTGGTTCTAGCTGACTGTTCTTGGCTCTGCCCACAGCCACCAAGAATCTTAGATTCCAGTTTCCTTCTACTGAGGTCCTCTTGCCTTAGGATAGCCCTCTAGGGCAACATCCAACAGCCCACATACTTGCTCTTGTATGGTAGATGACCACATATAGCCATGAGACACATTCCCCAGTAATGTTTATTCTGTTAAACTACAGCACAGCAATCATTTCTAGAGGGCCAGCTGTCCAGGGACCCAGAGGCCTCTCTAGAGGCCTCTCCAGCTAGGCTTTCACTCCTTGGCTGTCTAGAAATAGCTCACACTGTTCGTGGCTTGCCACTTACACAACAGAGTTGTTTTAAGCTGTTTGAGGAATCTCCTTGAAGCCTATTCCTTAGGCTTTCCTAAGATGAACTGCAGCCTCATACTTCCCTTTGGTGTGAAGAAATCCTCTTCAAAAATCCTTGGATTTCCGACCCATGGCTCTTATAAAATACTCTAGAGGTAAGTGAGGGATTTCTCAGCCATCTACTGTAAAAGTGTTTGCATTTTACTCTAGTGACTCCCTTTAGAGCATGTGTCTGCCAAAATTCCCCTTTTAGTGTCCTGTTATAGTCAGAACTCAGTGAATGAGCTAATGACTCGTACTCCCTGGTGGCCAATGGTCAGGAGTCCTTAAACAGCCATTACCAGCTCCTGGTTCCCATCCTGACCTCAGCCCAATTTCTCCAGGTGACCCTGAAGCAGCCCTTTCATTGCTTTGGGTCTCAGCATCTCCTCCCAGAGAACTGAAAATCAGATCTCTGTTCTGGTCCTCTCTCTAGGGAAGTATTGTGAGGAATAATAAAGGCAATGCCTACAAAGTGCTTTCAGTACTTCGGGGAAAGATGTTGGCTAAATACCAAATGATAATAATAACACTGTCATCATCATCATCCACGTTATTATTCATGGCTGAGAGGAGAGAGCAATTGCTGATGGTGTCTTAGCTCTGTGGGAAGGAGGACATCAGGCCCTGGAATGTTCTATCAATAAGTCAAAACCAATAAATACTGAGCATTGTGAGAGGAAGTTACCTAGCCATAAAGTCTGGATGTATGTGCCCATTTATATTTGAAATGACAGCCACAGACTCTGTTTCTCATTTTTTATTTTTATAGCTAGTTCTCAGAGCTGCTAGAATTGAGGGGAAACTGTATTCTTTTTCTAGGGGCTGGAAGAGTAAAGGGATTATTTTTAACATCTCAGACTTTACTACCTTACTCTCCACATGCTTCTTAGTGTGTCTCTTTTCTACACTCTCTATGTCCCCTCCCTCTATTCCCCATCCCACTCATTTCCATATCAGAGTTCTGATTGGCAGATGAGACAAGTTTTCAATCTGGTGGGAGATGAGATGCTAAAGGTTTGGGAGTTGAGCCCCAGGGAGAAGCAGACTCAGCACTTAAGAAAAAGAAGTAAGGCCCATCCTCCTCTGATGCTCCAACCCAAACTCTCATTCACCTATCATAAAAAGAGAATCCCATTGCAATGGATCCCTTACTAGGATAAGTGGGTAAACAATAAACAGCCCCCGTTAAGATCCTGCAGAATGTTTGCTGGGAGACAAACAGTACAACTCAGTGAACTTGATCCCTTTACTCTCCAATGCAACTATCAGGGCAATTAGCCACAAATGATTTCTGAATGGATGTTTTTGGTTCTGGAGAAAACTTCCTCCCCCCACACACCCACCCCATATAAGTAAGTAGTGTTTATCAGGGATTCACGAGATTACCCCTCACCATGTATACACACGGACACGTGCCTCCATGTGGCTTTGCTGTGGACATCAAGTCTGAAGACAAGGTGGCTGTTCAGACCCACTACTTCAATTTATCTGGGGCTAACTTCTTTACATGCAAATTGAGAATAGAAATGGCAGATCCCTAAGCTCTCCAGAGATGCTGTGGAGGTCAAACATAATGAAAGCAGTGGTAAACTGGGAGCTTATTCTTCTGGGAGTTATGAGCTGGTGAGATGATGTCCGTGTGAGGTCAAACTTTGCTAGGTGAATTACAGCTGGATCTCCCTGAACTACAACTGGAGAGCTGAGTCCTACATTGAGCACTTCCTGGGAAGGTCAGAGATTGATGATTTCTGTTGTAGGAGTTAATGAACATTGAAAGAATAGGAGACCAGCTTTGTTACTCTTTTATTTCATTATTATTGTTGTTGTTCTTATTATTATTATCATCATTATTATGATTTATTAGGTTTTTCAAGACAGGGTTTCTCTCTGCAACCCCCGCTATCCTGGAACTCACTCTGTAGACCAGGCTGGCCTTAAACTCAGAGATCTGCCTGCCTCTGCTTCCCAGTTATAAAAGTAATATATATGATCCTTGCAAAACAAAAATTCAGACAATGAAGAAAGATAAAATTTGGGCCCTCCAGACTACTTGATGTGCACTCATACACACATTCCTTGCTCCCAGTGTCATCTGTAAATATAATATTTCATAGCCTTCCTTCTGTAGTCAAGAATATACATGGGCCACCTTTCCACCTGCCCTTGTTTTTTGTTATAACACTCTCTGGCTGGGTCTGTAGGTCTCCTTTTTAGATGTAGGATCCCCTGTTGGTTCTCTCAGCATCCTTTAGGGTTTCTTTGATGGGGCACAGTCATTCCCAGTGGCCACTAAAGGACAAGAAACTTTCCCAGCTCAAAGAGACCCAGACTGTACATTTACAAACCCCACTTGCTGGGTTCCGAGACATTGACATCTTGTCATTTCTCCCCCCTCTTTTTAAAATTTCAAGCTGAAGTTTGATGTTGAATTCAAAATGTTGCCAGGGGCTGCCTGCAGGGCCCTCAGGCTAAAACAGTGGCAGCATCTGCCAGGGGAGACCCACAGGCCCTTCTTCGGACCATGGCAACATACAACTGGCATCTCAGCCCAGGAAAGAGGGGAGAGGTGTACACATGAGGGTAATTCAAGGACCAGTACTTTTTAAAAAGGAAACAAAGAAGTCCCCCTTGGCAAGTGTTGTCCATTTTATTTGGGTTTTATTACTAAATGCCCATGGGACACTTTGTGTTCAGATTTTTTTCTGAGAGGGTAGAGGGGAAGCAGCAACTTGCGGGCAAAATGCCAGATCTCATTAAATGTCTAGGGACCCAGGATGAGTGACAGAAAGTGGGCAAGTGTAGAACTGATCAACAGATTTCTTTCACGCAGTTAGAGTTCTGTCCTGAGAGTCAGAAGAGTAGGTAAGAGCCATGTGGATGTGTTGTGGAGAACAGAGGAGTCTCAACAGTCAAAGCCCAGAATTTACTATGTGCCTGTGTGTGTGTGTGTGTGTGTATGTGTGTGTGTGTGTGTGTGTGTGTGTTTGTATGTATATGTGCAAGAGTGTGTGGGTGTGTATGTTTGTATGGATGTATAATGTAAGGGTGTGTGTTTGTATGGATTATATATGTAAGGGTGTGTGTGTGTGTGTGTAAAGCATTTGTGTGAGGGTTTATGTGCATGTGTGTGCATGCATGTGGAGGTTAGAGGTCAACTTTTTTGAACATCCACCTCAGGTGCCATCTACCTTGTATTTTGAGACAGGGTTCCTCACTGGGACCTGTGACTTGTCAATTTCACCAGGCTAGGTGGCCAGCGAGCCCCAGGAATCTGCCTACATGTCCCCAGAACCATCATATCCAGCTTCTTTATGTGGGCTCTAGGGACCAAACAAAAATTATCATGCTTGCACACCAACTGAGCCACCTCCCCAGCCCCTTACTATGTCCTCCTTCCACCCAGGACTGGAAGGACTCATGGAGCTGGAAACAGCAATTACTTCTAGACAGAGACACCAGGCAACTGGTAAACTGGAGGGCAGAGCTGACTTCATTTTTGGCTCTAGATCTGTTCATTTCTTCTGCATTTTGCACTATGTGATGCCTCACCTTTTGACAGAAAAGAAACAGCAACTTTTTTTCTTAGCTCAAAGGAATCTCAGACCTTCTTGGGAAAATGACTCTTTGGTGAGGATGGCCTTTCTTACTCTCAAATCATGATAAAGTCTCCAAAATCCTCACTGAACAGCAATGACAGCCAGGCTCGTTCCTACAGAACATTGTTTAATTATTGAGTTGAGGATGGGGTGGAGTAGGGTACTGATGATTGA
Organism: Lophiomys imhausi; assembly: GCA_907164525.1. NCBI lineage: Eukaryota > Metazoa > Chordata > Mammalia > Rodentia > Muridae > Lophiomys > Lophiomys imhausi. The sequence goes on along the minus strand of CAJQZJ010032362.1, from coordinate 5,660,066 downwards.
ACCCAAGACCTCAGGTGCTAAGGACATGCTGTACCACTAAACTTTAACCCTCGTCTTAGTTATTATTCCATATAGTTTGATTTGTTAGGTATTCTCTGATTGTACTAATAGATGTCTGATGGCCTCAGATGGTTTACACTGCTTCAGATGGACAAGACTGGCTTCTGCACAGACTTTGCAATTGTTATCGTACTGTTTATATGATAGCCCTTATATGTAAGCAATATTAAGCATACTATACTTATGATGTATCATTTGAGCACACTTTCCATCTAGTTGTGCTGTCTTACACATTTACCAGCCTACCACTCAAGATGAATTACTTAACCAAATAGTGTCAGAAATACTATTCTTATTTAAATGCTATTTTGTTACTACTGCCCTTGGAGAGAACTGAGTACTAAAAACTCAACCTGACCAATAGGTACATTGAGGGGGGGAAAGATGGAAGGCAGGTAGTTTCTAAGAATAGTTGAGTCACAGCCGATGCAGCCAGGTCCTGGAAACCTGACTAGGAGCAGGAGAGACATAGAGAAAGAGACACAAGTAACAAAAAGCCGGAATCAGGTAGACTGCACACTTTGCAGGAGACACACCAGCAGCTAGGGTTCTCAGCCATGTTTGATACATACATGAATGAGGAGCAGGTTAGCTCATATCAGTAGGGGGTCTGTGTAGATCTGGGGTGATGCTACCTTGAAGTCATCCCTGACAAGGAAGCTGTGCTTGGTGCTTTTTTCATGCTCTGTTTTTAGCTAAATGCCGTTGTCTATCAGGATCTAAACTAGGACCAGGGGAAGGCCTTGGCTTCCTCTGGGCCTGACTTGGGGGAAGGCATTGCTGTTCCCATGAGCCTGAGGCACTGGAGTCCTTGACATGCCTGTGTTCATGCCATGAACACACAGGGGTACACTCACTCCCAACGCAGTTGTCATCAGGACATAAAAATTCTATTGAACAAACCCACATAATTCTTAGAAGAGAGATCTCTCTCAGCAGCCTTTGAGTGTGGCTTTATCGTGTTGCTCGACTTCCTGCCCTTAATTTCATGCCTTTCTTGCCATTTATTGTCACCCACAGAGAAAGCCTGTGCTTTTGTCCTTTTCTAGGTTGAAAGGTGCTCCTGGTGGTGACTGTGGTGAATTATGAATGCTGGGGAAATACAGGAGACATAAAATGTACCTATGAATTGATCATTCTGTTTTCTTTCTTCCAAGGGATAATTATTGAACGTCTACTTGTGTCAAGCATTCTTTAGGACAGTTATTTCCAACTAAGAACTATTTGCATCCATGGTGGACATTGAGCAAAGTCCAAAAACATTTTTTTTGATAACACAGCTAAGGGATGCCCTGACAACCAATAGTTAGATTGTGTTTGACACCAAATGTTCTACAATGCACATACCAGACCCCACCACCAAGAATTACACAACCCGAAGGTCAGTAGTGCCAAAAATGAGAAAGCCTACTCTAGATGCTTGGAGAAATTGCTTCCCAAATACACAAAGAGCCCAGTTATTGTAGAATAAGAATGTTATAAGAAATCAAAGGTAGATTGTGAAAATAATTAGATTAGACAGTGGTAGGTACTCTTTTTCTTTTTTAATGGAAAAGTTGAGTAATGTAAGAGAAAAAGAAGAAAAGGGAAAATAACTGGTCATGGAGAGTTTTAGTGAGGATGGCCAGAGGGGAGTGGTAGAGATTTGAGCAAAGATCTGAGGAAAGTGAGAAAAATGGGCAAATAGATATCTGAGGGAAGAACAGCTCAAGCAGAGAGAACATCTAGAACAAAGACAGAGCAGCCTGGAAGCACTACATAAGAGCAAGGCCAGGACAGAGGTGTGGAAGACAGAATTACAGAGCAAGCAGCAATCTAGATCATGTAAGATCAGATGGGTTACTGGAAAGATTTCAGTATTGAAAGCTAGGCATGTTAGTACATGCCTGTAACCCCATCACTTGACAGGCAGAAGGATTCTAAGTTTCAGGACAATCTGAAACACTTAGTGGGAGACCCTATCTCTGAAAAAAGCTTCAGTATTTACTGTAGAGAACTACTTTTGAGCATAAATGTGGAACAGTTTAGCTGCTTTGCTGAGAACAAGTCAAAGAGGGGCAAGACAGAATCAAGAGACCCTACGAAGGGTGGGGAGATGTGAGCAGACTTGTTTGAAAGAAAAAGCTAACAGAACTTGAAGAATGATGTTAAAGTTTGGGATCTGAGGACTGGAGAGAGGGCTCAGAGGTGAAGAGCACTGGCTGTTCTTCTAGAGGTCCTGAGTTCAATTCCCAGCAGCCACATGGTGACACACAACTATTTGTAATGACATCTGGGGCTTTCTTCTGGTGAACCTGCATACATGTAGGCAGAACTCTGCATGCATATGTAGATAGATAGATAGATAGATAGATAGATAGATAGATAGATAGATAAGTTTTGGATCTGAGTAGCTATAATGGTAGGTATTATAAGACACCAAGACGGGGGGGAGGATGGCTGGTCCAAAGTGGCTTTAGTGAAAAAGAACAGGAGTTCAGCCTCTGACCCAAGTTGTATCTGTTAGAACTCTGAATGGAGCTGTTGTGTCGAGAGTTAAATTAAATATACACACCCTAAGTTCAGGCGAGAGAAGTCGGTTGTGAAAACAGGCAAGCCAACAGCACTGAGGAGAGAAGTACTGAGATGACTACCAGAATGCAGGTAGGAGAGGAGGAGCAAAGGGAAAGCCTGGGGTCTGCACTAGACACACCCTGTGGAGAAAGGGAGGGACCAGCATGGGGCTGTGAAGGAAGAATCAGTGACCACAGGAGAGAAACAAGAAAAAAAAACATACCATCACAAGTAAACAGAGGACTAGGCTAGGTGGCCCATACCTTTAATCCCAGTACTTGGGAAGGAGAGGTGGGCAGACCTCTGTGAGTCCGAGGCCAGCTTGCTCTACATACCAAATTATAGGCCATCCAGGACTGCATAATGAAACCCTGTCTCAAATGAAAAAAAAAAAAATCATGGGACTAGAGAGAGACAATTCAGCTCTTGCAGAGGACCTGGGTTTGGTTCTCAGCACCCACATGGTGGCTCACAATCAACTCCAGTTCCAGGAGTTGCTCATGCCATCTCTGACCTCCTTGGGCACCAAGAACAAACAAGGTATACATACATATATGCAAGAAAACACCCATATACATAAAATAAATTCTTAAAAAATTTTAAAGACGAATACTATGATTGCCTGGCAGCATAAGTGACCACTGGAGTTCCTATCATCCTTTTAAGTTGAGACCTGCCAGTATGGGTGTGAGAGTTCTGCCTGCACTCTCATCTGTGTGAATCCAGCTCAGGGTGAGTGGGGTTAGACTGACCCACAGTCCTCTTGTTCCTGGAGTGTGAGGAAGTGGACATTTTGACAGAATGAAGGAAGAACCAGGCATTTGAACACATATGCAAAGGGATGATTATAACCAATGTCCAAACTTAAATCACTCATCTTTCCATAATGTACTCTTGCATAAGTGGATCAAAAGCATGTTGCTCAGTCAGCCACATGGCAAACTTGGCAAAATTTGCATGGATTCAGGGGGCCAACACAGGTCTAAAGAATTTTCCCTGTCTCTTCTGCTTGCTTTTCTCACAGGTGAAATTTTCATATCTCATGTCTCCCAAGAGATATGGTGACTCTGCAGAGAAAGGCTTCTTAATACCTACTAAAGAAAGTGCTTCACAAATAATTTAGTCAAATTTCCCATGCTCTGGGATGGACAGATGGCTCAATGATTAAGAGCATTGGCTGCTCTTCCAGAGGACCCTGGCTCAACTCCCAGCACCCACATGGCAGCTCACAACTGTCTGTGATGCCAATTCCAGGGGATCCAACACCCTCACACAGACACACATGCAGGCAAAACACCAATATACACAAAATAAAAATAAATCATTTTTAAAGTTTCCCATGTTCCTATTTAAGTATTTCCTCTTTGAATTCTTGCTAGGAGTATAAAGAGCATTTTTCCAAATTTTTAATATTCTTATGTGATACTGACTAATTATGAATCCAATAGACATATAAACACCTCAGTAACAGATATAAAACAGTAGGCAAACACTTTTTTTTCTCCCTACTTTTACAGGCATGGGGCTACGTATGTGTGGGTTCAATGTGTTATAATAAAGGCTATGCTTGAATCTCACAAGGACATAGAACAGAGGCACTAACACAGGAGAGTGTTGGGGTAGTGTTAAGCATTCTAAATGTTAACTAATTAGTCCTGCTTGCTGTCTGTTACTTACATTAACTCTGATTGGTTAAATAAAATGCCAAGGCCTGAGACTGGGCAAAGACAGAGAAAGATGGGACTTCCTGGGATTAGAACAGGAAGCCTGCGCTTTAGACAGAGAATTAAAACATTCCAGCCAGCAGCAGGAAGAAGAAGGAATTCCAGCCGGGAGCAGGAGGAGGCATACACCATAGGTTAGGAAAAAGAAAAAAGAGGAGAGATAGAAGATGAGGAGGCATTTGGTGGTTTCACTCCAAGGGCACGAGCACCATCAGTTTGCTCCTTGCAAGGTTGACCCTGGCTGCCTGCTGTGGGTAAGAATTGAAGAAGGCAACACATTGGGAGGTTGAAAAATTAGCTACAAGGTTGGCCAGTCACTGGGATGAGACAGTAGAGTCCTGAACTAAGCATGGGCAGTAAAGATAAGTGGATGGTCTCAAAGATTGTGGTAGTTGGATTGATAGGTCTTTGTGGTTTACTGGCTTGAAGAGTCAAGGAAAGGCAGGTATCAAAAGGGATGCAATTGGAGGCATCTTGGGGGGGGTGGAATATTGGATCTGAATACTGTGACATATCCAGAGGAAAAGTCTAGAAGGCAATTGTCTTAGTCAGAGTTTTATTGCTGTAAAGAGACACTATGACGACAGCAACTCTTATGAAGGACATTTAATTGGGGCTGGCTTACAGTTTCAGAAGTTTTGTACATTATGGTCATGGCAGGGAGCATGGCAGCATGCAGGTAGACATGGTGCTGGGGAGGTAGCTAAGAGGTCTAAAGCTTGTCAGCAGGCAACCAAAGGAGACTGTGCTACACTGGGCATAGCTTGAGCATAGGAGACCTCAAAGCCCCCTCCCACAGTAACACACTTCCTCCAACAAGGCCACACCTCCTAATAGTGCCACTCCCTATGGGTCAAGCATTCAAACACATGAGTCTATGCGGGCCAAATCCATTCAAACCGCAGTAGCAGTTATACATAGAATCTGATACTCAGAGATAGGGAGGACACATTTAATAAGTATCTGTAAATACATGGTAATCAAAGCTACAGGGGTGGATTAAACAAGCCACCAGCTGCCTGGAGTGAAGAAAGGAAGGGGTGAGTCAGAGCTTGGAAGAACACCAGCATGCAAAACAAGGTCAGAGAGAGGGGCTTCCAGTAGCTAAGACCAACCAGAGAGGTTGGAAAAGAAAGTCAGGAGAATTCAAAGTGATGAAAACTCAATAAGCAAGCGGTCAATAGTGGTGTCCAGTACTGCCAAAGGCCAAATAACAGGAGGTCAGTGGGGACACACTAGATCTGAGTAGGACACAGTGAGGCTGAAATCTAGACCACAGTGGATTAAGGAGTGAACAGGAGCTGAAAATTTTTTGAAAATGAATAAGAACACTTTTAGGAAGTTCTTGTGGAGAAGGAGAAAAGGGGAAATTGGAAGTAATTCTTCACCCAGTCTCCTCAGTGACACACTGGTCTGTTTTCACATGCATTTTTTTTCTTTCTTTTTTTTTTTCCTCACTGCATTACCAATGGTTTTTTTTTTTAACTTTATTTTTTATTTCTTCAAGTTACATCTCAATCGCAATCCCCTCCCTACTCCCCCCTCCAGTCCCACCCTCAACCTCCCATCCTCTTTCCTTTTTTTTTAAGTTTAAGGTATATCTTATTTCCCCCAACAGCTCCCCCTTTCAGTCCAACAAATGGCTCTTTCTCTTATAATAATAGATACAATACAAAACAACAGAGATAATTAGGCCACAGTTATGAGGGTTATATGGCTTAGTGTACATTCCCAATGTCCAGTCCATATGTATTTGGCACCTGACTTTAACATTCTACTATCTAACCATCTCCACGAGTTTAAAGTTCTATATCTAACTCAACTTTCATACTAACTTGAAACACAATTTTAAAAACATCTTCTTAGATCTATAACACTCTCTTGACTCCTAAACAACTCAAAATTTAATCATGAGACTCTAGCTATCTGTTCTTCAACCACCTCAGAGACCTGAGAGGGATAAATATATCTGATTTTATAGGAAGTACAGGGCCTGCAGCTTCCAAAACTAAGAAATGACATACCAGTGGCTGCCTGGACAGTTCCCATTTTCTCTCCATACATTACAGCATAGATCTTCAGTTGTTTGGCCCCGTTTCTCTGACAGACATTGATTGTAGAGCAAGGGTTATGAAGGACTTGCCTACCCTGTCTTGGCAGAGCTAGGCTGTCGACTTACCTGTTTCCAAGTTTTGTCCTTTTTGGACAGCATTCTGTCTACAGTTGGAGCAAGGGGCTTTTCCTACCAAGAGATAGGCTTGCGACTAATTCAATCATCTCCCACTGGAGATTCTTCGATGCTCATCTTCTACTTGGGGTAGAATAGGGGGTGCTGTCAGGAGTTGATATGTCTCGATATAAAAAAATCTAAAGTTAAGAAAACATCTTTGAATGCCATATTCTGCAGATCTCTTGAGGTTTTGGAAGAGGCCCTATCTATCTCTTATATTAGGATAAGCAGATGTTGCTTGTCTCTTAGCAGCTTGCATTTTCAAGATAACAACTTCAACTCTCTATCTTGTTTGAGAGCACAGACCCAGTCAATGACAGGTCTTCTAACCCATCTCAAATTTCCTTTCTTGAAACAAAATTATATCTCTTTAATGAGGCTTTGCAAATCTATCACCCTCTAATTATTTTTGCAACTGTCTTTAGAATGACTCCCAAATTCTTTGAATTTTTCTTTAATCACTGAAGCATCAGGAAATAGGAACCTAGTGACACAAAATACAGTAGGGTACTCATGAACTAAGTGACAGAAACTGTCTAGCTAAACAAAGAAGCAACTGCTCCCCAAAAAGGATGCATCCAAAGGCTATGGGGGAGCACACACAAGCAAAAACACAGAAGGACAGAAAGGACAGAAATCAGAACAGTTTGGGCATCTTCATGGGAGGAAATGGTGAACCCAATATCTTGAAGACACAGCTACTGGGTATAGGCTGCTGGTGGTCACAAGCTAAACTTTGTTTGGCCAGGGGAAGGAAGGGTGTCTTAACTGGCATTCCTTCTATGGCTCATCTGTACCTGTGTCTTCATTCTCCATCTCTTTCCTAGGCTTAAGCGTGAAGCAAATCTGCACACACTGGGGAAGAGCACACTGTTTCTATTTCTCTGGCCAATCTCCCTCCTCTCTCTGAATTAAAGTTCAAATCCTGGTATTCATCCTGGGACACTGATGGATGGAATATCTACAATGGGCACCTCTCTTACCTGCCCCATCTGACTATGACAGAGAGCAGGAATTGAAAACTCAGGCCCCTGAGTATCTGAATCTAATGGTTCCATTTGGCTGGATCCCCAGACAGAGGATCTGGAGAGCAATCAAATACCCACTCTTCTCTACACTGGGCACATGCAGGCAGCCGAGAACCTTAATGTCTTTATTGTTAAATAACTTCACAGATTTCACCGCTACCCCAAACTAGACTTGTCCCTTATGCATCTGAGCCAGCATTAAATTGTATGCAAAAGGATATGTCAAGACCTTCTTAACTCAATTACAGAGAAAACTTTGGGAAAATTATAGATAAATAAGAGTCATTTTATACAGGCATGTATTACTTTGTAAAACAGGTATGTTTGTGGAAAGAGAGAGGCAAATGATTTAGAGATGTTTGTTGTTGTTAAATTAATCTGCATTCATTTTCCCATGGGCTCATAAGTGAAGACTGCTATCCCTCCTAAGCTTTAGTCTTTGCAAGTATAATAATGTATCAGTAAAGTCCTCTGACTTCTCGAGCAGCCAGACTGATTCAAATCCAGCTCCACGTTTTATTAGCTTTATTCCCTTGCACCCATTGCCTCCTGTTTCAGGAACCCACTTTCCATCTTTGTAGAAGGTGGCTTATGTCTTAGCAAGCAAGCATCAGGCTTAGCAGAAGCTAAACACTCAGTAAATTTTAGTAGCTGTTATTACTCTAGATCCTTAAAACAATTACTCAAAATAAATCATGGAAACAATTATTTTTAAATTGTTATTATTATAGAGGGCTGGAAAATGGCTCAGTGATTAAGAACATCTAATGTGCTTGCAGAGGGCCTGGGGTTCAGTTCCCAGGACCCAGAGGGTGATTCACAACCATCTGAAAACCCAGTTCCAGGGGATATGACACGGTCTTCGGCCCTCCTTGGGAACAAGGCACATATAAGACATATATATACTTACAGAGAAAACATTCACACACATGAAACTATTGTAAATAAAGAGTATAATTCAGTGGTTTTTAGTAAGTAATCACCCCATAGCATTTGAAGAGAATTGATTTCATGAACTCTTACAGATACTAAGATTCACAGCTACTCGAATCTGTTGTATAAAATGCCACAGTGTTTGCATATAACCTATGCACAGTAACTTGAACACAGATACTCTTAAATTGTATTGGTTGGTTTTTTTTTTTTCATTGTTGTGACCAAAATACTCTGAAACTCATGGTTTCACAGGGCACAGTCCTTCACAGTAGGGAACATGGTGGTACATGTTCATCAGTGGCAGCAGGAATAAGTGATAATCCTCACATGGGGTAGAACAGGCCAGAATTAAAGGGACCCCCTAGTGATCTACTTCTGTCAGCCAGGCCCTACTTCATAAAAGCCCCATGACCTTCAATGCCTTCAATGTTGTGTCACAAGCTCAGGATCAGGCATCCTAAACATGAGCCCATAGCAGACATTCCAATTCAAACCATTATATGAACTTCTCATGAGGTGATATAGCATTAAATCCATGGTAGGTTTTAAATATTATAATCCTAAAATGCTTCACTATCCTAACCCACTAAAACTTAGCAGCAGCCCAGCACACTGCAAAGTTGTGTGTGACACTAGTACTGGGATGACATAAACAAACATCTCTTTACCCTAGTTAGGCAACTGAAGACAGACTGCAGTACAGATGCTAAGGTACAATGTGGTGAACCCAAGAGTTGTTATTGGGGGCTACTTACAGGAATATGGGCGAGGGGAGAAATGACTCACAGAGTCATTTGGTTACAGGTGTCACCAAAGCCCACCCCGGCATAGGTGACAGCTCACAAAAGCTTGAAACTTGGAGCACACATTGCACAACTACAACAGGTTCGTAGGTGGCTCAGTTGGCCTGAGCCTCTCCCAAGTAGCTTGGCTGCTCTTTGTTTCTTGTTGGGCCAATCACTATTTCTTCCATGCTGCTCCTCTGGCCTGAGAATGTTCTTGAACATTCTGATTGTCTGAGAGTATCTTCAGCAGTCATTACCCAGGTGGTCTAGCTCATTTCAAATGTCCTTTCTTGAAACAAAATCACATCTATTCAATGAGGCTTTGATGAGGGAGAGACCTAGTGAGTCTGATCTGTTTCAGGGACTTCCTGAAGTCCTTTAGTTGTTTATTTCCAGTTCACCAAGCTTCCCTGAATACAGAATGTTTCACTTCCACCTACAACATCCTATAGTTCACCTCCTTTTTTATATCCTATGTCTTAAGACTGTTTCCCTCCAAAATGAAAGGTTTTTAAGCCCAGAAGAAACTGCTGTTCTCCTGGCCCTGTGGCTGACTGGCCATCCAGGTCACTGCTGTTACCTAGCCTCACAAAAGAGAGTCACACCAAATATGAGTAGCCTGGAGAAAGAATGAAACTCCACGCATCATTTCTGCTGAATGCATGTTATTTTTCATACGATCATGAAGTTGAAAAATCCAAAGTCAAACCACTTCAAACTGAGGGCCCAGTATTGTTTGATCTGTAGATTGCTTACAATACAGTGCCTCATACAGTAGATAGGCAGTGTTAACAAGGTTGACACTAATTTGCTTAGAGAATCAATGGTCAGAAAAATGTCTACATGTGTACAGGACAGCTGTGAGTTGTTCTAAAAATACTGCTTCTGCAGCAAGTTATAGCTATAGATTCAAAGCCCTTAGGTAGAAAGGACTGACAATAGTCATAATGTTCAAAAACCACCATTATCACAGGCCAACGCTGGCTGATGTCCATGAGAGGCCTCCCTTTTTCCGAAGAGAAAGGGAGGAGGTGTGGCTGGGGGTGGAGGAATAGTAGGAGAGAAGGGAGGGGAAACTGTGGTTGAGATATAAAGTTAATTAGTTAATTAATTAATTAATTTTTAAAATCAGCCCTACCTGTTTCCAGACCAGTTTCATCATCCCCAAAACAAATGCCAAACTCACTAGTGAACACTCACCATTCCTTACCCTCCATAGCTCTGCAACCACTGATCTGCCTGTCCGTATGAATGTGTCTACCATGAACAACTCAGATAAATAACAGCACGTGATTGAGTCTGCCTGAGTGCCTTTAGTATGTTGGTGTTTCCCACATCTGTCCACATTATAGAATACACCTGTACTCTGTTCCTTTTTATGGATGAATGATATTCCAATTTATGGTTATAATACAATGTGTTTGTTCTTCTGTCTCATCGGATGTCTGTTTTGGCAGATTCCACTTTTGGATCATTATGGGTAACACTGTTATAAACTTTCACATCGTGTTGAATCCCTTTAAAAAGGGAAAACTTTTAAAAACTGTGTTTTCCATAAAGCTGTGTAAAAATATTAACATGTTTCAAGTAAAGTAAAAAGCATATAGATATAATAAAACCAAGGGTCTACCACACAAAATTTTTAAAAATCAGTATTTTAGGGTATTTTCCCAGACAAGTGGGTTTTCATACAGATCCCTTACTTAGCAAGTGGCAAGGAGTGGGGGTATCGGGGAGGCAGTCTCAGTCATGGACTCTGTTATCTGTTAGTGGAACACCTTACCCTAGCTGGGCTACCATGTCGGGCCCCAGAGTAAGAGGAAGCTCTTAGCCCTCATATGACTGATGAACAGAGGGGGATAGATATGGGTGAACCCCCTCACCTGAGGAGAGGAGAGGATGGAGAAGGGGAAGAGGGTGGGAGAGTGGGAACTGGACGGAGAAGGAAGGAGGCTGCAATTGGGATATAACTTGAATAAAATAAATAAATGAAAAAAAACAACAACAAGATATTTGCCCTATCCAGACCAAAATATTGTAGTGACATAGCCTATGTCCTATTTCCTTGCAAGCATCTAAAGTAACCACTTAATGCAAATTAAGAAGCTGTTACTGTTACACAAGCAACTTTAAAATGGTGTACTAAGAGACTTGCTTGCTGTAAGTCTCTTAGACATGGCTCAGATGCACTTAATCACTTAGAGATTCATGTGACACATTCACCCATTTCCCTGCTGCTGAATTGTAGGTTGTTTCTTGGGTTGAATTGATACAGGCAACGATTCAGAAATCAGACGATCTTATTTGAGGCCCAGCTACCCCTGTCAGTGTCACTTAGATGGTCAAGTCCTCAATTGGAGGGGGAGTCCAGCCAATCCCGGAGACTGGTGAAGAATTTGGATTGGGCATTGTGGAAAGCTTCTTTTTTTGTTGTTGTTTTTTGTTTTGCTTTGTTTGTTTTTTTGAGACAGGGTTTCTCTGTGTATCCCTGGTTGTTCTGGACTCACTTTGTAGACCAGGCTAGCCTCGAACTAGTAGAGACCCACCAAGTGCTGGGATTAAAGGTATGCACCACCATGACTGGCCATTACAGACAGTTTCAAACTGGGTGCTGGGATTTGAAGCCCGGTCCTTTGGAAGAGCAGCCAGCGCTCTTAACTGCTGAGGCATCTCTCCAGCCCCAGAAAGTATTTTTTAAGCCCATGCTTCACACTGTGTTGTGTCTCTAAAAAAGGTGGTCCTGATTTTATCACTTGTATGTGTTCTTGGTTGTAAAAAGATTGTTGTAAATGATCAGGTTAAAAGAATTGCATCCTTCTTAAAAGGAGAAAGGCAGACACAGAGGCATGCACACCGGGAATGTGCAGAGGTAAGGGCAGAAACCTGCATGGTGCATTCCAAACTGAGGAACGCCATATTTCTAGGAGACCATCTGGACTCTGGAGAGAGGCCTGTGGCAGGTTTTCCTTCAGAAGGAACTAATGCTACTGACTCGGTGCTACAGACTTCTGGGCCCCAGAACTATGAAGCAGTCAGTCTCCATTGTTGGTGCCACCCACTCCATGTCACATTGTTATGGCAGCCCTAGAAAACTAATTAGCACGCATTGCCGTGAGTCCCCTTGGCACCCAAATGAAAGGAAGTCAGTATAGGCATTGCAGCTCAAATCTGTTTGACACCATTTCCCCTACACTCTCGTATTGAGTACCTTCTTTTTGATTGTTGCTTTTTGGATTTTTTGGTTCCTTATTTCCTCCTTAGTTCTGTGTCCTGAGCCCTCATGGTTTATTTTCCACTTTAAAACATTTAAAGTCCATTTGAGACTCACTATTCTTCAATACGACTTACAACAGTCACCCCCACATCTTGATATGGGAGATGATTTTTTTTTCACGTTAGGGGTGCTTGCTTGTGGGGAGGCCTAAGTGATGTTCTCTAAGTAACAGCTTTGATTCTGATGTGCCTCTGGGCTGAAGCAGTCACTAGGGAAAGCTCACTGGTCGAAAGTGTGGGAGAAAATAGTGGTCAAGGACTCCTTTTCCTACTTCAAACACCTAATACATTAATCCACTGGACAAGATACTTCTGGGCCATGATGTAACTTCCCTACTTGAAAACCAAGTGGAAAAATCCACCAAGGAAAGAGTAGAGGGAAACTCAGAGTGGAACACGATCCTAGGAACTGAAGCAGGAAAGCTTCACCATTACTCACTTTGAACAGCATTTGGAAAGTTGAAAGGCCAGGCACAACCAAGCTCATCAATGAGCCGAAGATACATGCAGTAGCATGCACAAATCTCAAAAGTATGGATTTATGTGACAATACTCATATTGAAAAAAAATGTAACACACATGGATAAAATACATAATTTCACAGAAATAGTTACCTTCTGGCGTTGGCAAACAGCAGAAAAGGTAGGAACAACCCTGAAAGCCCTGAAAGTCTGAAGGGCTTTGAGACGGGATGAGTAAAGGTCTAAGTTATCTAAGAGTGGGTCTAATGTCCTAGATGGACCTGACACTGTTACAAAAGTCTGTGGACATTATCTGAACCAAAGGTTTAGAATACTACTAAAAATGTGGGTCCTTCATTACAGCCATTTCCAAGAGGAAACAGCACTGTTTAGTCAGGGACCAAATTCTCACTGCCAGCTCCACCCCACTGCTGAGCCTGTAATCTTAAAATCTTCACCACATCCCCTTTCTCCATACGCAACATACTAAAAGGCTGTGATACTGTCATCACGAAAGAACACAATGGCTTCAGCTCGAAACCCCTTTAAAAGAGCTAGAAGGATCAGATGCCCACTTGAACCTCAAAGATCACATTTGGCTTGTAGGACAGCTAAGCTCTTCCCCAAAGCTGCAGGAGGAGGGGTAAATGGCAGCATTTAGCTTTTGTGACTGAACCATGGGGGCCTTGGAACTCTTCCACCCACTTGAAAAAAACGGTCGCCCATCTGACATTAATAGAAAACGACCATTAAAAAGCTTTATGTCATTCTGTTCTCCTGCTTCTGGTCCCTGTTTGCCTTTGTTGCTGCTGGCATTTTATAAATAATGGATGCGTGTAGGTGCGGCTGTTCCCGCGTTTCCTCTGTAGTGCCGCTCGCTCCCCGCGCCTGCCTCGCATCCTTCCTCTGAGCAAAGGACCACGCGGCCCAGACCCCACATCAGTGTAATTAGCGCACAGCACACAGCTCGAGTGTCAGGACTGTTTCCACTCACTGCCAACCTTCTGCCAGTCCCTGTCATTCACGCGAAAGTCTGCCAGGCTGAGGCAAGGCCCGCAGCGCAGGCTTCCACAGCAGGGAGGGGACACTCAAGGTGCAAACACTGGAACGGTCCTCTGCTGCCAGCCAGCCTAGGTATGGGGACAGCACTGGGGTGTGACAGCTGCCTCACTCGATGTCTGATCACAAAGTCAAACAATGCAAAAAGGCCGGGCCTTGATATCTGTCCTTAAGACTAGCAATAGAAAATTGAAGGAGGGAGTAGATGGGAAGTGGGTAGAAATTTCCTCTACCCACTGGCATGGATTTTAGGTACCATGAGAAAAACTTCCCAAACTGCGCACTGGTGAGGTTTGGGTGGGAATGGAGAATATTGCCTGTTGTATATTAATGAGAAATTGTTAATTTATTTTTATATTAATTTTTCTTTTTGAGGCAGGATATTATGTATCTCAGGCTACCCTCAAATTAGTTGTATAGCGGAGGGTGACTTTGAACTTACCATCTTTCTGCTTCTACTCCCGACCCCCAGTGCTGGAATTACAGATGTATACCACCACAACCAGTTATGCTAGAGATCAAACTCGGGGCTTCATTCATGCTAGACAAATACTCTATTAACTGAGCTATATCCCCACCCCAGGGATATTTTATTAAAAAAAAAACAAAAAACAAAAAACAAACTAGGACCTGAATTACCTTAAAGCATACATTATGTATCTGTACCATACATGACCAAATCCACAATTTCATGTATGTGAAATTATGAAAGTAGCTATGATCATGCATCCAACTCTGTTTTACAGAGGAAAAATTATAATTAAATTCTTCACCAGTGACACAGATATAGAGGCACACAAGTGACATGGGATTGGAAAGAACTGCAAGAGGACCCGGTACCTTCGTTGTAGGAATCTTGGAATTTTAAGTCTAAGATTTTAAGGAAAGTAGAGGACTTTTCCCCTCCAAAGTTACAATGGCTTTATGCACTCTGGGAAAGCAACTTCTTGGCTGTTGAGAGATATATGGGACACAGATTAAGATCCTCTGGGTTGGGCTGGAGAGATGGCTCAGTGGTTAAGAGCACTGGCTGCCCTTCCAAAGGATCTGGGTTCAAATCCCAGCACCCACATGGCAATTCATAGCTGTCGGTAATTGCCAGATGGTGGTGCATACCTCTAATCCCAGCACTTGGGAGGCAGAGTTCAAGGCTAGCATGGTCTACAAAATGAGTCCAGGACAGCCAGGTCTACACAGAGAAACCCTGTCTCGAAAAAGGAAGATCTCCTGATTCCAAGTCTTCCTGTAGGTGTCCTGTTTATTCTCTAGCCTTTGCAATCAGTTCACTACTTCTTTTGCCTCTTGTTGACTTCCCCCACAGAAAGCCAGTACTCTGGGAGAGGAACATGAAAGGGCAGAAGATGTCATTTGCCTCAGGTACTCCTTTGTAGCACTCCCGCTCACCCTCACCCCAAGCACCAGTGGAAAGGCGGTTCTGGACAGCAAAGGAGAGCTACAGTGAGAACGGTGACCTCCAAGCGGCTATCTGTGCCACCTGTCAGTGACCTCACCAAGCAGAAAGATGTGTGTATAGACTTAATTTCCTTGGCATGTTCCACCTCATCCCTTTCTGGGTGCTTATGAGACATACAAAGTTTACATAGGAGGCCCGTTAATGCTCTGTGTCTGGGGTTAATATTTAATTAGACAGTTTAAAATGTGTACCATTACTGGGGAGGCTGCCTCAGTGCTAGTCTCTTCCCTCTGGGATTTGGGGTTTAGATGTACAGTTCTGAACCCTTCCTGGTTCCCATGGAAACCTCACCACTGATGACTCAAGGATGAGCACAGGGGTCAACAAAGGCACAGGGAATACCCCAGTGGAGGACACCGAGAGCACTCTTGAGCCTTCTCCAACAAGGATTCAGTCAAAGGCCATCTGACAGTGGGCAGTGTCCCAGATGTCACTCTCTCAATGGCAGCCTATCAACTCTGGACCGCTCTGAGGGTACCAGAGACACTCTGTAGATTAAGCTTGGACCATTGACTTGTAGGCTTGGGCTAAAAAAACTATGGTCTTAGAGATCAATTTGAATTTCTTTTGTTTTTCTGAAAAAAATCCCTCTTCTTTTTAAGTCCTTAGCTGGCATTCTTTGAGCACTTATTAGATGTGTTTTTAGCCTTCGATCTATTTCAGAAATTGCAATGTAAGACTGGCCAAAATTCCTATTGGAAATGGAAATTCAACACAACATATATTTTCTTGCATAAATTTTTCTCTTAGTAAGCCACGTGCGATAGTAAAGAACTATGTACAAATGCTTAGTTTACATTCCTTTTTATTTAAATCCATCCTTAATGTGGCTCATCATTCCAGCCTCTTTCGGAAGTTGGTACTCATTGAATTTATTTTCACCATCAATTCTATCCTGTTCCTAAACGTGAGAAATCCACCTCTCAGTTTTCTGAATTGTTGACAAACACTGGGCAGGAGAGATGAGAACAGACCTCTTAAACAGCAGGCATGTTTGGATACTGCTGGGGCTTTGTTGGCCTTGTCCATACCTTCTTCCCATCTGAGGGCAGCATACAGACAGCTCTGTGCTCAAGATCAAGTGTCCACTCTAGAGCCCCCAGCCCCATGTCTGCTCATCTCTCCTACCTTCCTTCATGAACACAGGACAGCCTGAGAGCTGGGTAACAGTAAAGCTTCCAAGAGCAGTCATTCACTGATCGACATAGAAGTCCATGGAGAAATGCCCAGTTTCCCAAAGGAAAATTAAGTCAAGGAACAGTCTCCAGAGAGTCCCCAGGGAGGCTAAGTGCCAGCAACACCTGTGGTGACTGGCCAAAGGTGTTCCCTCCCTCAGTGGCCCTTCCTCCCTGTGTCTCACTTTGTTCATTCTTGTACATAAGTCTGTGTCTCAGTCATGGGGGCAGCGGGAAGGGGTGAATATCAAGCTACTGGCAGCAAGGAGATAGCAAGGTAACTTTTTATTTGATTTCACAGCATCTTTATAGGTAAGTGTTTCTTTCAAAACTACACCACACTTGAGAAACATAGAAAATAGAGAAACAGCCAAGTGATAGTGGGATACGCCTTTAACCCCAACACTAGAGAGGCAGCCTGGTCTACAGAGCAAGTTCCAGGACAAAGAAAAACGCTGTCTTGAAAAAAAAAAATGGCAGAAAGCTTGGGATATAGATAGCTGGAGAGAGAGATGTAATTATAACCCTACCACAAAAATACTAGATGACATTTGTATATATTATATTTCTATTTTTTTACTTAATGTATTTTATTTTTGAGTTTTTTAGATTTTTAAATTTTATTTTATGTATATGAGTGTTTTACTTGCATGTGTGTCTGTGTGTGTCTTGTGCCCAAGAAGGTTAGAAATAGGCATGGGATCTCCCAAGACTGGACTTAAATGGATGGTTGTGAGCTACCACATGGTACTGTGAATTAAACCCAGGTTTGCAAGAATAATATGCTCTTAACTGTTGAGCATTCCCTCTAGCCCCTCTTGGGCATATTCAGAGAGTCATACTATATGCCACTCAAGGTCTCCTTATCCCTTCAATGCTACAAAATTATATGAAGACTATTATTTTCAGTAGTAGTGTTTATTGGGTCCAGAGAGAGGTCTCAGCAGTTAAGAGCTCTGGCTGCTCCTCCAGAGGACACAGGTTCAATTCCCAGCACCCTCCTGAAGCTCACAACTGTCTATAACTCCTGTCTCTGGGGTACCTGACTCCCTCATACATACAGGCAAAACGCCAATGCACATAAACAAAAATAAATAAAATTTCAAAAATAGTAGTGTTTGTTAATTATCCTTATTTGTCAGTCTCCCTAGGGTCCCTGTCTGCTTGAGGCTGGAGTCTATGCCCTTGTCCTCCTAGCACTAGTGAAGTGCGCACCATAAGCTATGTGGCATTTTCATATGGTTATTTGTGACCTGTTTTCAAGTGTTTACGATTTTTGTTTGTACTGTGGTGATCCTTGAGTGCTTAAAACTTCTAAGGTTCCACTTCCTCCCTCTCTTCCTTCTTCTATGTTGCTGTTAGGCACGAAATAAATCTTGGCAATCTGTTTCAGATGAAAGGGGGTAGGGTGAATAACTCCATGACACTTGCTCCATTGACCGGGCAAATTATAAACAGCATAGTTCAACTGGGCTGTACAAACCACATACGGAACCCTAAACTCACCACCTTTGTTGGATGTTTCCTTCAAGCTTATTCCATCTTTTTTTTTCTTTATTTTGAGACAAGGTTTTTCTGTGTAGCCCTGTCTTTCCTGGAACTCCCTCTGTTAGACCAGGCTGGCCTTGAATTCAGAGATCTACCTGCCTCCTGAGTGCTGGGATTAAAGGTGTTCACCATTATGCCTAGCTAAGGGATGCACTTTTTTATTCCTTCTTCTGATCACAGACTCCAGAATGTATCATTTATTTATTTACTGACATCACCTTATTTCCAAACTGCTTCTAAATTTCATGCCAATGACTTCATGATAATTCAATAGCAAAGTTAATTTTTGCTTTGAATCTAAAAAATAACTTACATTTAATTTTCATAGTGTAATTCTCTAAGGTAACTAATATTGTTTTTCTTACTAAATAAATAAAGAAATGAGAACTCTAAGAGATCTAGTAATTGGTCCAGAATTACTATAAAGAATAAAGACTAAAATACAAACTCATTTTATAGATTAAACTACTTTTACAAAGAATTACATATTAAACTGTTGGGAGTGTAGTTCATTTGGTTAGAGTGCTTGTCTAGCATGCACAAAGCCCTTGGTTCAGTCCCCAGAACCATGCATGGTTCACACGAATATAGTCCCAGCATTTAGAAGGTAGAGGCAGGAGGAATAAAGGTTAAAAGCTGTCCTCAGTTACATATTGAGTTTGAGGTTAATCTGGGCTACGCGAGATCCTGAGGGCTTGTTTGTTTGTTTAAAAAGGAAATAATGGAAGGAAACAAGGAAGAAAGAATTAAATATTAACCCCAGGACTTGTTCTCTGAATAAGCAGGAAAGTCATTTTTGTTTGATATAACCCATGGGATATTAGCATATTATCCTGATGCTAAGGCTTTACTATTGCTTTTCACTAACTTGAGGCCTCAAGAAGCATGACGTCATGCTTTCTCTCTTTGAGTTGTACATCATCTGTACATAGTTCCTGAGCAAGAGAACTACCCATCCTAGTGGGGCAGTTCCTTAAGGCATTTGTTTCTTCTGACATGCCAGCCCTTGTCATGTTGTTACCCCATGCTTCTCAGTACTAGCTACAGTTACCATTATTATTCCTGGACAGCTTCTTCAACTATCTGCTGCCATGACTTCAACTATGCCCATGAAACACTGGTTCAACTTTGATGAACTGAACTGAGGCCCAGACAGCCTTAAGAACCTAAACTGATCACTTTATAAAAATCCTCAAAAAAAGGTGAAGTATTGTTGTTTTTTAAAAGCTAAAATATTGCAGGGCGTGGTGGCACACACTTTTGATCCTAGCACTTGGCAGGCAGAGGCAAGTGGATCTCTGTGAGTTCAAGGCCAGCCTGGTCTACAGAGTGAGTCCAAGACAGCCAAGGAGAAACCCTGTCTCAAAAAACAAAAACAAAACAACAACAAAAAAAAAACAACAAAGGTTTTTTTACTTAAACAAAAAAACAACAAAGGTTTTTTTACTTAAAAAAAAAATCCCAGTTGTTTGATTCTACTAGTGAAAACTCAGGAGCCAGATACTGAGATGAAACCTGTTATCTCAGAGTGGCAGAGAAAGCTCCCAGCTGATCTTCCCATTCCACCAATGTCCCAGAAGGAAAAACCTCAAACCCAAAAGCCCTCAAAGCTAAAAACCAAAAGCCCAAAACTAAAAGGCCAAAAGCTCAAAGCTAAAAAGCTCCTTCTCCTCCACACTGTCTTAAATACCCTTCAGCTCAATGTCCCTCCTTTCTGTCTAATCCCTGTCAGCTGGTTTCTTGCTCCTCCTCTTAATGTAGGGTTAAATTTATTTAATCCTGTGTATAGAAAGCTCATGGATTAAAGGTGTGTGCTAGGCAAAGCCACATCATAACCATTTGGTTACAATAAACAGAAAGTTCTAGGATTAAAGGCTGAGCCAACCTACAATTAGAAATGGGTTTTTACAGTTTATAACCATGGTGTTCACAATGTGACCAGATACTCTGCAACAAAGTATAGAATAAGTAAACTTGACTGTGAATGTCTGTTGTGTTCCTGAATAAAAAGGCAATGCCGAAATTTAATACATAAATGGGAAAGTAGGTGTGGTGGCTAACTCCTGTAATTCCATCATGAAGGAGAGGAAACAGGAGAACAAGAAACTTAAGGTCACTCTCAGGCATATAAATTTGAAGTCAGACTAGGTTGCATGAGATCCTGTCTCAAACAAACAAGCAAAGACAACAACCAACAAAGTTAAATAGGAAATAGTAAGGAATATCTGAGGAGAGGGGGTTGGTAAATTTCCCCTATGTACTCGACTCGGACTAACTTGAGTTGTTAATCCCCAGTCCTTTCTTCCAGCTTCTAATAATTTATAGTTTCCTTGGTGAATTCTTATCCTATGAATTTTAACCTCTACTTCCAGTGTAGAATTCCCCCACACACCAGGTGGGAACAGCATAGATATGAAGTTGAGATCCAGCCAAGCAATTCAGTTCTACTCAGGTGTCACTATGAAAAAGGGAAGTAGAGACTCAGACATTTGACCAGAAGCAACAGGATGAGTATGGCAGAGTCTGAGAAAAAGAGCAAGAGATGTCTTGTAGAAAGGAAGAGGCATGGCCCTACGAAGTTTCCCTGAGGCCCTTGGAAACACTGAGGTAGGCAGAGAAGCCTCCCATATTTAGCACCAAAGTCAGCTATCAATCAAATAGTTATTGTCCATAGATATTCTTAGAAGCAAAAATATTGAATCACATTATACTTATAGTGACAAAAATAATGAATTTATTCTTTGCAAGCTAGTTTTGCTAGTGTTCAAAACATTCATTATTTTTATCTAATCCCTATAATAACTATATCAGGTAACTATGGCCTTTACTTCTGGAATGGATATACTAAGTTGTGCTCACTTTCTTTTGGGAACCTTTCTACTTTCCAGAGGTGAAAAGGTAATTCATTCCAGGACTCCCTTGCAGCTAAGGTCTACATGTGCAATTGATAAATTCTGTGAAGTAGAAACACCCTGGCAAATCTTGAAGGCAGAAATGAATGGGAGTGTAGTTTTCTGTTCTCATCTGACAAGAATAAGTGTAGAGAGGCTAGTGTTTCATCTGCAGCTTCCTAAGGCAGTTGTACTGCTAGTGACTTTAGGTTTCAGTTGTCTGGTAACTAGACAACGTAAGACATAATAGAGGCATCCTGACGTACAAATGGTAGCCAAATGATATACTCTAGTCCTCAGTTGCCCCAGAGGCAAGTTGCTACTCCCTTACCATCTCTACCTTGGCAAAGGTAGTTGCTTCTCTGACATTTCACAGTACTTCATGAATTATTCCAAATCCCTAATCTAAAGCCCACAGTTCAACTTTCCCAATAATGTTATGGATATCTAATTCCTAATGTTAAATAATCCCTTGTGCTTCAAAAATTACTAGAGTGACTTCTGTTTCTAGCACTGAAACTATTTTCTTTTTTTCCAAATGGAGAAATGAGAGTGGTAAAGCCCCAAAATAAAGGTTACACAGCTAATAAGATTATAGACCCAGAATTCTGTGCTTCCTAAGTCAAAAAGTGCTCCAGAACTTACAGGAACTAGAGAGAAGAATTCATGGGCTGCAATTGTAAGACATTTGACAAAGCAAAGCCAAGTCCACAGTGCTCTCTTCCCACTTTTAAGCCCATGAGTTGCACTTGTGATTGCGGTAAGTGCTTAACTTAATTGGTTTGCATCCATGCTGGGACCTGTGGGATGCCACGCATATAACTCATCCACAGAAGTCTGTCTTGCCAATAAGCACTTACAGAAGGTTCTCACTTGATAGTCACATTAAATGCAGAGCTCTGGTCTCTGGAATTAGCTACCCGCCTACCCTAAGTCTTGAGATCAAAAAAAACTGAGCTCATAGAAATAAAAGTTGTTGGCATATATTGAGCATGTGCAAAGCAGTGTTCTGTCCTTTTACCTTTTCTTCTGGTGTTCCCCTGGGGACAGCTCTGTAGGTAACTGGAATTTTTATATGCAACTTAAAGATCAAGACACTGAAGCACACAGATTAAGTTATCTGCCCCAGTTCACACAGCAGTGACTGGTAAGACCTAGATACGATCCTATGTGTTCTCCTGTCTATAAGACTCCACTGCAGTGGTTCTCAATCTGTGGGTCACAACCCTTTCAGGTGTTGAATGACCCTTTCATGGGGATCACATAAGACCATCAGAAAACACAGATATTTATATTATGATTCATAACAGTAGCAAAATTACAATTATGAAGTAGCAGTGAAAATAATTTCATGGTTGGTGGGGTCACCAAAACGTGAGGAACTGTATTAAAGGGTCACAGCATTAGGAAGATTGAGGACTACTGCTCTACTTACTGGCTTCCAGTAATACTCAGGGTGTTTTATTTTAGTTTTATGTACTGTGGTCAGCTGTATAAATCCTCTCTAGTAAGATCAGCTAGAAATAAGCAAACCAAAAACAAAGAATGATGGCTTCCTTTAAGGTCAATCCTCCTCGGTTTTCCTGGCTCTCTTCTAGGTAACATTAAGCAAATGCCTCTGACTTCATGGCTTAAGTCAGGGCAGGACATGATCAGTTTCACCACAAGGGTTTGCCATAGCTGCATTTATCATCTCATCCTTCCTCTGGCTGGTATACTAGAATCACCTCACATGCATGGTTCCCCTTCCATGGGTGTTCACAAAAGGAAGCACAAGGAAAGAAGGCATAGATAGGTATTCTCAAATAATAGACATGCAGGCATGGAGAAAGAAATCCAAGATATTACTTGAAAATAGTTAGGTTTCATAGTCTCATGAAAATTTAAAATCAAAGTAAATACAAGGCTCTCTAATTAGACAACCCTTTTCCTTCTGACCAGCGTTTCTACCAAATTCCATTTCTCCTAGAAACAGGTCTTCGTGGAGGCGAGCATCTTTTTAAAATTCTGCACTACAGAGAGCCAGACAAAGACGATTCTGTCGAAATTACAAAACACTACACTTTCAAATAGCTGCTGAATTATTTAGTGACTTTACACTGTCCAAATGCTGGGCTCTTTGGGTAGACAATGTCTTGGTTTCCCTCCTATCTCTTTTGTTATGACATTCAGTAAATGGAGAGATATTGCTCTCCTTAATAATTTATAAAACAATAATCCACATTAAGGATCAAGCTTTCTGATAGGTTTGGGGTTTCAAATCAGGCTGTTGAGAGAATGTGATACTGTCGCCTTCTTCGGTTAAGGGACTGGTCCTGTCCGTGCACACTTAACTTTTCAGTATTTGCTTCTTTCTCCATTTAACCTTTTCTGCTTCCTACAGCTTTACCTTGTGTGAGCGCCTGAACTGTAACCTGCGCTCGGCACCACTCCTTCATGGCCTCTGATTCGGGCTCTCCTGAGGTAGTGTGTCCCCTGAGAAACAGAGCTACATGTGTTCTTGTCATGCGCCTCATAGTTCAGTGTGTCCTATTTACTCTGGCAAAGTCAACTTTCCACACCTGTTCCAAAAAGAAAGGAAAGAAGAGTAGGGGGGAAAAAGGAGAGACCGAGGGAGGGTAGGGAAAGGATAGGTTTGGCATGTGTGAGTGAAGATAGAGTACTGCTCCGTGTGTCTAAGACCCTGGATTTAATCCTCAGCACCACAAAAGAAAGAAAAATTGTTTAAGAGGAGAATTGGTTAAGGTGGGAGCTGGAGAGATGGTACTTGCTGTGTAAGCAGAAGAACCTAAGCTCAGATTGTAGCACCTACCTTTAAAAAGCCAAGTGGTGGCGCATGACTTTAATCCCAGCACTTGGGAGGCAGAGGTAGGCAGATTTCTGTGAGTTTGAGGCCAGCCTGGTCTATGTAGTGAGTTCCAGGATAGCCAGGGCTACATAGAGAAACTCTATTTCAAAACAACAGCCAAAACCAGGAGAGGTGTAGCAGTACAGGGAGGCACCAATAACCCCCTGGCACTGTGAGGTTTAGTGACAGGAGGGTGTATGGAGCTTTCTGAATATCAGCCTAGCTCCATCTGCTCACACACACACACATTCCCCTCAAACATACACATACACACACTGGGGGAGGGGCTTGATAAAAAAATCTTTCCCCTCTAGAGTGCAAATGTATTCTGCCACTTCTGTGTACAATGTATGTCCAGTATCATATATCTAGCTACAGAAGTTATTAATATGAATCTTCATTTAGAGAGCCAGTCTTTCAAAAGACTCTTTTGAGGGATGGGAGCCAGCCTTTTTCAGTATTATTCTCCCAACCGCATTTAGCATAGTACCGTGCACATCTGTCTAATAGATATTCAGTGCTTACTTACAATTCTCTCTGAGGACACAGTGGACAGGTTGTAAGCATGTAAACAATATGACAATGTGGTAAGCACTATGGCAAAATTCAGTACACGGGGTGGGGAGGAGATCTGTAGACTAATTTTACCTGGGCAGTGGTGGGGGGTCCATAGACTGTCTGTACCTAGAGAGTACTGGGAAGTGTCACAGACATAGAGGCATCTGAGCCAGGGCTTCCTGGAGGATAGATGGAATTCTGCCAAGCAGAGGAAGAGCGCATGCATTACAGCAACGGGAAAGATGGAAGAATGGAGAGATGATGACACTTATCAGGATTTGGAACAGAGAACTCCTGCCAAGGAGAGGACTGAGGTGGGTGAAATGGGCACCCCGTAGACTCCTGTGTTTCAAGAGTGGAGAGGAGCGAATACTCTCCCACATGATGCGTGGGTGCACTCTTTATGAAGCACAAACTGGTGGCAATTTGTCAAAAGTAAAAAAGTGTATCCCCCTTATCCTGGCAATTACACATGCAGGACTTACTATGTTGATGGGCTGAAAAACTGTCTAATGCATAAGGCTCCTTATCATAGCATCACCTTCAAAGGCAAAAGACTAGAAAAAACTTCAACACCATCAACGGGGATTGGTTAGATAAATTATAGTGCATTCATAGAATGGGATAAAATGGACAACTATTTAAAAAACAAAAAACCTTTAGGCAATGGTGGTGCAAACCTTTAATCCCAGAACTCAGGAGGCAGAAGCAGGTGGATCCCTGTGAATTTGAGGCCAACCTGGTTTACAGAGCTAGTTCCAGGACAATCAAGGCTACACAAAGAAATCTTGTCTCAAAAGAAAAACAACCACAAAAACAACAAAGAAAATTGACATGCTGACAGTGAATAAATACTAAGACATATTATATATGATAAGAAAAGTATAAAATCCAGCCTAGTCTGCAAAGAGAGTTCCAGGACAGCCAGGACTGTTACACAGAGAAATAGTCTTGAAAAAAAACAACAACAACAAAAAGAAAAGTATAAAATAATATTCAATTCACTATCATCTAGAGGACATGTGAAGACATACATACATAGATGTTTGTATGACAGACATGTCCATAAAAAAGCATACACCCATTAACAAAATCTCCTCAGGAGGATGTTTGGGCTGATGGGAAGAATAGAAGGAGCTCTGGATGCATATCACTGCATAGGACATAATTAGACATGTTTTCCAGTAAAATGGGGATTCTAGAAAACAACAGGCATGGAGAGAGAAGAGTCACATGAAGACCAAGGAGGAGGCAACATGCATATGTCATGTCTCCAAAAAGAGTCACCCCGAGTCCCGAAGTGACAGCAAGCAAAGGAAGTGTGGGTTCTGGTGTCATTTGTGGGAGATTTTACCTACTTTCTTTTGACTGTTTGCTATATTAAATGCCCAGAAATTTATAGACACCAAGTCATCTAACTCTTCCCAGCAGGCTAAGGGTTTGTATATGTCCCATTTGACAGAAGAGGAATGCAGAGTGACTGAGAAGTAGGATTCAATACCATCTAGTGCACCCGTACCATACTAGATGCTGCTGCAGCACACAGTGAGTGTGCGGCAGCGCGCTGCCAAAAACCATGGAAGTTACTTTGGCAGCTCTGGAAAGCTGGAGTTGCTGAGGTCACGAGCGCAGAGAAAGAACGGAGGATGGAAATCAGGGCATCCCCGAAAGGGCAGATGGTTCCGTTGATCTGGGCAGACCAAGAAACCGGGCGGCGGGGTGGGGGGGGGTACCCTGGGAAGCCAAAAGTCTGTGGGATTCAACTCTCAGTCTCTCTCTCCCCTCCCCCACCCCCACCCCAGGGACCTCCCACTCAGGCTCCAGCGGTCCCCAGGGCAAACTGAGCCTCTCCCTCCCCAGAAGGAACTGCTATAAGGGGTTCCCTGAGGTACCGTTTGGCTGGAACAGGCTCCTTATTTTCCTCCCCCATCTCCCTGCAGTATCAAGTGTGTGACTATTGATTTCTTCCCTGCATTTGTTTTTGTTATCCATTATTTATGGGATCATTTTTCCATCCTTGGTGCATGAAGGCAAATTTTGTGTAAAAATCAATCGAGTGAGCGCCGCCGATGGCTTGTTGCGTTTTCTTGACTTTCATCTCTGAGGAACCGGTTCTGAGGAGAAGCGGGACAGGATCCTAGGGAGCATGCCAGAAGGAGAAGGAGGGGTGAAGGGACCTGCGGAATCAATCACCTGCCAAGGAGACCTCGCGGCAGGGACAGCTTTTGGTTCCTGCTGAGCTCTCCCGGAACTCCAGGCAGGGATTAAGGTCCTCTTACCCAAGGCCGACTCCTATTTCCACGCCCACTTGCTGGCGGTGGTCGTGGAAGGGGTGGGGTCACCGCTGAAGAATTTTTCCTATGCATACCTTGCAGCCTCCTACCTTCCAGGATTCTGTAGGATCCAGGATCCAGAGAAATGTTCCCTAGGGTCTTACTCCTAGGTCTTTATGGAAGCCACCTGGGAAAGGCCAGTTACCAGGGAGCGGAGGGAGCTAAGGGCAAGGCTGACCTGCTCTTACTAAGTTCCAGTTGTGTATGGGCTCAGGCTCAGTACAGCTTGCGAGGTAATAAACTGAATGAAAAGGAAGAAACCAGAGCTGGCTGCAGAGATGGTCCAGCAAGTAAAGGGACAGTAAAGCACTTGGCGCAAATTTGAGCCATAAACCTACGTAAAGGTGGAAGATTACTGAGTCCGCAAAGTTGTCCTCTGCACACAGCACACAGACCTAAAATAAAAATCATGCATAAACACGCAACAATAAAAACTAATAGAAGGGGCTGGAGAGATGGCTCAGCGGTTAAGAGAATTGGCTGCTCTTCCAGAGGTTCTGAGTTCAATTCCCAACAACCACATGGCAACTCACAACCATCTATAATGTGATCTGATGCCCTCTTCTGGCATGCAGGTGTACATGCAGATAGAGCACTCATATACACTTTAAAAACCTAACAGTAATAATAACAAATATATGACGATGTATCTTTTTTATTTAAGGAGCTAGGGATTTGATGTTTTCTCCTGGTTAAAGTTCCTATTTGACCCCTCCCAACCTGTGTGCCCTTGATAATATACTCAACCTCTCTGCCACAGCCCTGCAACATTAGCGCTGGCCTCAAATGAGGTCCTCCATTTCATAGTAGATGGTTGGCTTGCTCATAAGGACTCAGTAAATGCTGGTTCCTTTAATCCTTATGTATACAATGAAATGCTGCTTCCACAGACAGCCTGTTCCTTTCTAACCTCACCAAAGTGCTCGCTCCCTACCCCAACAGTTGTGTCTCCCATCCCACCATCCACTTTCTATGTTACACAGCTGAACCTCCCTCCACCCCGGTCTCCACCAGCCACAGTTCAAACCTAAGCCTGGGAGCAGGAATTTTGGATGCCTGCAGTCAAATCCGCACATGTACCAGACAAGGGCATCTCAGGGACTATAAGCTACTCTCCTACCAACACCCCCATTTCCCGGAGAGCAGGGCTGAGGCCCCAGGTCACGTCACTGGCAGGTTCCCAACTGACATTCTCACTCAAAGCCTCATCTCCCCTTTCCTCCATCTTTCCTCTACTCTGCTTTCAGGTTGCCATAAAAACAAACCAGGCTTGCCCTTCAGTCTGTTCTCTCTTGTCCTATTCTACCTTCTGTGGTAGCTCCACCGTGGCTGGGGAGGGAACTTTTTCACCTTTCTCAGCTCTTCTAACCAAGTCAGTGACCTCGAATCACCACTGCTCCCCACACTGCCTTCAGGCCAAGTTCCACTGAGGTATTGTTATCAAAGGATAGCTCCTCACAAGCAAGATGCCATGGAGAGAACTCTGCTCCCCTCTAGGCCGAGGCTGGCAGTGATCAAGGGGGGCATTTTTATAAATTTTGAGACAGTTTTTCAGCTTTTCACACTCCAGGTTGACTGGGCTACAAAGCAGATTTCTCCATCACCAGGAACTTTGCCAGATTCTGCCCCAATCTTCTGTGTAAAAAGAAAATGCTGTGCATCGAAGGGCTTTGCATTAACAGTCAGA
Source organism: Lophiomys imhausi (assembly GCA_907164525.1). Lineage (NCBI taxonomy): Eukaryota > Metazoa > Chordata > Mammalia > Rodentia > Muridae > Lophiomys > Lophiomys imhausi. Next base: position 5,631,443 of record CAJQZJ010032362.1, on the reverse strand, counting down.
AGCATGCGGCTTGCCAGAGGCAGGCTCCATAAGCCATGGCATGGCTTTACTGTTTGGAGTTTTTTCTTTGGTCTCATTTACTTCCATGTGAGAGAGTGTGCAGGAGTGGAGAGGGCTGTCAGCATTATTCTTTAAAATGAAGATACAGAAAAGCAAGGAAGGAAATTGACATCGTCATTGGTCAGGGCCAAGGTCCTGCCCAAAATCACCCACATATGTAGATAGATACTGCTTGGAGAGCAACAGGCAAAAAGCCCTTGTGGAAGCTTCTGGAAAGAGCCTCAGAAGACAGAGAAATCTGGAATCAAAAAGACCCAGAAAAAAGATGTGCATGACTCATGGAAGACATAAACACTATGGGTCAGCAAACTGCGGCCCATGGACCCAAGACCTCCCGCTGCACACTTTCACAGGATGAGGGTTACAGGCTCACTGTTCGCCAGTGCTCTGCCAGGACACTATGGACAGGTACCGCTCTCACCACAGATGAGCTGTATACTAAAATATGCCCTATATACTGGGCCCTGAGAAACACCAAATTCCTCAAAAACAACGGTGGCTACTACAAGAAAGGGGAGAAAGGATCACTCACGCTTGGTTCTGTGTCTGAGGATTGTTACTTTTTATATTTCTTTCTCATTCTAATTTGTAAAAGACTAAAACTTTCCAAGTTCTGGAATCAAAACAAATAGCAACACTATTGAAACTGCCTCAAAAGTTTTCTGACCTTATCTTACCCGTCCGTGGCACAGTGCTAGCTGAGCCACCAGGGGTGTGTGATCATAATTTGGTAACCCAAAATGCCAGTCATTCTGTGACCTTTTTTGTTTTCTATGTACATATACCATTCACATACTCTTTGTGGAATGTATTTACTAAATGCACTTATTGAGAATGTTTCTTTAAACTCATTCCCTTTGGAAATTTGTTCTCAGCCAGCTATGGTGGCAAACAACTACAATCCCAGCACTTGTGAGGTACAGGCAGAAGGACCAAAAGTTCAGGGTCAGTCTCAGTTACATGGTGAGCTCAAGGCCAACTTGAGCTACAGCAGATTCTCTCTAAACAAACAAATGGACAAACAAACAAATATACTCACTCTCAAGCAGCCTCAGGGAAATCATGGAAATCAGAGAAAACATGTGCACACATGTGAGCATAGACTTGAGGTGCAGCTACAGAACAGATGGGTGTTTCTATGACCCCACTTCTTCATCACAGACCTCCCAGGGGGTTGGGTGAGGAGACATACTATACACTGTCCGATATGATAACCGCCTGCCATTGTGGCCTTTATATTTAAATTAAATGAAATGCAACCAAAGCTTATCTTCTTGGTTGCACTAGCCATATTGTAAGCACTCAAAACCAGCAGGTGGATATGAGTACCATGTTAGAACAGTGACATAAGGAACATTTCTGCTGCAATTCCAGCACTTGTGATGCTGAGACAAGAGGATTGAAAATTCCAGGCCAGAATGCGCTACACAGTGAGATCTTTCTGGGAAAACAAAAGAACATTTCTATAATCTCTGGATAGTTTATGTGACAACACTAGAGCTTTCTAGAATCCTTTAAATCTGTTTAACATTGCTGCTATTCCCTTTCTACTCTGTCATACTTTTTATACCTCTCCTGGAAAATTCTGGGAGTACAGCTAAGAGGACTGAAGTGAGCACTCTTTCTTCATTTAAGGTCATTAGAATCTATTTCACACTAACCCCCCCTCACATACATACTCACCCCCCTTCTCTCTCTCTCTCTCTCTCTCTCTCACACACACACACACACACACACACACACACACACACACACACCACTAATACAAGACAAACCCAGAGACCCAAAAGGTAGTCTAGAACTTTCCTTACTGGGCAAGGATAGTGTTTGGATCATCCTCATTCTGGGATTTGGGCTTACAACATGCCAAAGATAGCTTATATCAGATATCACCAGTGATCTGTGAGCTCAGTCAGGCCTACAGATATATTTGGTTTATCCCAGGTGGTTTTAAATTTTGATTTATTTTATGATAAGAGGTAAGAGGAAATGTAATATTTCAGAAGTCCAGATTTCTGTCTTTTCTGGGAAAATGAAAAGACCTGCTTACAATGTGTTTCCATTGACAGATAGCAATTGCAGTGGATGGATGCTGGGAAGCCTGTCCCTTTTGATCCAGGTATACCCTGCTCTCTCTGGTTTAAAGTACAGCCCTGGTTTTCCTCATTGACATGGCCTCTGGTGACTGAGATTGTTACTATGAATCTCTTACAAGTTTCATCAGCTAATTTCCACCTCAAATTTTAAGCACACACCTCAATGTGTATGCTCTGTACTTAAGGAAACCAAAATTTCTTTGAACCTAAGAAGAGCCAGTAATATACGGTGAAATCCTTATGACTGATCTGTTTTAACCCTGTTGGCCACACCCTCATTGATCAGCAGGCCTGAAGCAAAGCAACAGTACATAGGGCCTCTAGAAATGGCACTCAAATGTGGAGGTGGCTACAGAGTTCTCTGAGAATTTGATTCAAGATGTAGACTTAGCCAGGGTGAGAACACAACAGACCTGACTATCCATGCACTTTCACGGGCTACACAGAGCACCTTGTGTGTCTCCCTGACCCGACCAGGAGTCCTTAGCCCTCTCGTCAAATCCTCTCTCTGGAGACTCACAACTGCAGTGTCAGACTGAATACATCAACTCCACTGTCTCCCCAAACCCTAAGTTTGAAATTAGCATTCACAATATGTAAAACATATTCCTTTTGGTGACATGTAACTACCATGAAATGCACAACAAATTCTGTAAAAGCCTTGTGAAGTATCAGAGGAACATGTGCCTGCAAAAGGGAATTAGACATAGGCTCCATGGAATTGGATAAGTGTTTTTAAGAATCAGTCACTCATGTCCACTATCTCCCGTTTATTCCCTCTACTTGGCCCAGTGGGCCACTACCTTTCTCCAAACCACCAGAATGCTAGGCATGTATACACAGGAAAATCTTTTCTAAAGACATTTTTTTCAAAGATTTTTTTTAAATGTTTCTTTGTGTTTTGCCTGCGTGTCTGTCTGTGAGAGGGTGTCAGATTTTGGAGTTACAGACAGCTGTGAGGTGCCACGAGGGTGCTGGGAATTGAACCTGGGTCCCCTGGAAGAGCAGTCTGTGACGTTTCCCACTGAGCCTTCTCTCCAGCCCCTTCTAAAGACATTTCTGATTGAGAGACCAACTACAGTTAAGGATAGTGTGGTGGCGTGGATTGACTGCTAACTTCACAGGGTCTAGAATCCCCTAAGAGACAAAAGGCTGTAAAGAAGGTTGTGGATATTATCCATGGAGGAAGGAAGACCCATTCCACTGGTTGAGGTCCCAGGCTGGGTAAAAAGGAGAACATAAGCTGGACAGGAGGATTCATCTCTCTCTGCTTTCTGACTTCAGACTTGATGTAACCAGCCAGCTGCCTTGTGCTTCTGTCACTGCTCCTTCCCCGGCCATGGTGGCCTGCACCCTCAAATGGCAAACCAAAATCAAACTTTCCTGTTTTGGGGAGGAGGGATTGGTCTTTCAAGACAGGGTTTCTCTGTGCAGCCCTGGAAGTGCTGGAACTCGCTCTGGAGACCAGGCTGGCCTCCAACTCACAGAGATCCACCTGCCTCAGCCTCCAGAGCGCTGGGATTAAAGGCGTGCACCACCACTCTTGGCAAACATTTCCTTCTTTAAGTTGTTTTTGTCAAGTATTGTGTCACAGGAGTGAGGAAAGGAACTTATAAAGGTAAGGAATCATCCAGAAAACAAAGACATTAGCAAAACAGTAAATTGCAAATGCTGACAATTCCAGTCTTTTTCACCCATGCAGCAACTTGCAGGTAGGAAACTGGGAGTCCTCTCTGGGAAACTAGCCTGTCCAAAAATGAAAAATCACTACCTTAGAGAAGCAAAGAAACAGGAATGTCAGGCCACTCTAAGTCAGTCATTCTCAACCTGTGGGTCTCTACCTCTTTGGCAAACATCTATCTCCAAAACGATTTACATTATGATTCGTATCAGTAGCAAAATTACAGTTATGAAGCAGCAACAAAAACAATTTTATGATTGGGAGACACTACAACCTGAGGAACTGTATTAAAGGAGCTCAGTATTAGGAAAGTTGAGAATCACTGCAAGTGAAAAAAACAAAGAAAAAAAATACAAAACAAGAACTCTCCTTTTAGACAGGGTTTTACTTTGTAGCCCAGGTTAACCTCTAATTCCCAATCCTCCTACCTCTGCCTTCCACATTCTGGGATTACTAATGTGTGCCACCACACCTGGTAACAACAAATATTTTTCCTCAGTTAATTCAATGGTTTTTAATACAGGGGGCAGAAACAAAGATGGCATGTTTGAAAGAAATTGTGGGTGATAATCTTACACATAATCACTGAAAGGCTAGCACCCATGTAAGAAAAAAAAATGTGTTGTTGTTGAGACAGTTCTTTCTGTATAGGTCTGTTTGCCCTGGAACTTGTTATGTAGCTATATAAACTAGGGTGACCTTGAACTCATAGAAATATACCTGCCTCTGCTTCCTAGGTACTTAAATTAAAAACACTAAACTATGATACCCAACTTCTTTCTTTTAATATTTTTAAATAGTATTTGTTTGTTTGTTTGGGTTTTTGAGACAGAGTTTCTTTCTTTGTGTAGCCCTGGCTGTCCTGGACTCACTTTGTAGATCAGGCTAGCCTTGAACTCACAGAGATATGCCTGCCTGCCTCTGCCTCCCAAGTGCTGGGATTAAAGGTGTTCACCATCATGCCTGGCAATTACAGAAAACTGTGAACTGCCATGTGGGTGCTGGGATTTGAACCCACAACTTTGGAAGAGCAGTCAGTGCTCTTCACCACTGAGTCATCTCTCCAGTCCCCAGTCTCTTTCTTTTTCTTTCTGTTATTTTACTGCAACTGTTCCCTCCAAATTTTAAAAATTATTTTCAGATGTATTGATTTTATTCTATGTGTGTGAGTGTTTTCCTTTCATGAATGTCTGTGCATGCATGCATACCTGAGTCCACAGAGGTAGAAGGTATCAGGTGCCCTAGAAGTGAAGTTAAGAATTATTGTGGATACTCTGTAAGAACATGTGCTCTTAACTGCTGAGAAGATCCTCTCACCCCACAAATTTCCCTCTTTAACATTAAAAAGCAAAAAAGATTTTCTAAAACAAAAACAAAAATAAACCTTTAAATGGTCACAGAGTATACTCAATAAAAGTGTTGGCATGTAACATTCAGGAAGCCAAGGAGATGTGGTGTGCAGGATACTGCGGAGGATGTGACAGCTCAGAGTCAGGGTTCTCACTGGTCTATGGGCACACCTTTAATCCCAGCCCTCGGGAGGTAGAGGCAGGAGGATCTCGGTAGGTTCAAGGCCAGCCCGGTCTACAAAGTGAGTCCAGGACAGCCAGGGATACACACGGAGAAACTCTGTCTTGGCATGGGGGGGGGGGGTAAGGAAAGTGTGTATCATCAGCAGGCCATTTCCTAACACTGTGACCCTGGACAAGTCACATCACCTCTCTATATCTTTGCTGGTGACTTTTATTTTGAAGAGTAACCTTAAGTGAACAGAACCCAGAGCCAGGTTTTCTGTTTTATATCCCACCAGCCTGCAACATTCACTATTCAATACCTCGCTGGAAAGGATAGCCAAGGTACTCAATGTCCAAGGCTTCTAAAAATCTCTACTTGAGTAGACATAATATAAATGATGTGAACACCTGAGACTTCAATTTAATTTGTTGGTTCAAGTTAACTTAATTTTGCATCTCTATTTGCTTAGTGCTTTCCACGTGGTCTGTTGCCTCTGGAACACTCCCAGGCCCAGGTGAGAATGCAACAGGTCCCAACCCTCCCAACCATCAAATCTGATCAGGAAAAAATAGAGACGGCTGGACACGGTGGTGCACACCTTTAGTCCCAGCACTAGGGAGGCAGAGGCAGATGGATCCCTGGAGGCCAGCCTGGTCTACAGAGCGAGTTCCAGTCCAGCCAGGACTGCACAGTGAGACCCTGTCTCAAAAACAAAGAAACAAACAAACAAAAGCAAATAAATGCAAGGAACTAAGGAGACAGAGAAAGGCCTTAAACACTGGGGTGGGGCAAGTGCTTGGGATTGAGTCAAAGCCTCTCCCATGGTAGACAAGTGCTCAGCCACTCAGCTGCCTTACAGCTCTTGCTTTTACAATTTATTTAGAGACAGGATCTCAGTAAGTGAGATCACACTCTAGGCCTGAGAGGACTTACACTTTTGATCCTCTTGCATTAGGTCCTTATGTAGCTGGGATTACAGACCTATAATTGTAATCCCTGACTGCCTGAGCCACCAAACCTGTCTCCTTCTTTCTCCTAAAGGAGAAAAGAAAAATGGAAGAAAAGCAACGGCAAGAAAGGCACCCAATCCAGTCCCCTATCCACAGACTTTTGAATGACAACTCCATGGCTTCCTGTACTTGCCTACAGACAGGCAAGTGTACTGGAGTCTTTCTAACATACTACATTGCTAGAGAACCAAGCCTAATGCTTTACCGGTAGTACTTTGACATTCCAAAGGCAAATGCAAAGAATAACAATACTTAACTAATAGTTCTGTTCCACAGTACTCCAGGAAGTTGTACACGCTTTTGATTCGACAGCACCTTTATACATTCACCAGAGAAACTGGGAATGACCTGCTGAAAATAGGGCAGCCTCAGTTCCCGAGTCAAGAGAGGCCACCTCATCCAGCCATACAACGAACACTGGCCTTGTCCCCTCACCTGCTGGAACTCACAGGACTCTCCGGTGCCTGGCTCCGAGGGGGTCATAGTTCGGCTTAGCTTTGACGCCAGCCAAGACTTTCTTCCACAGCTGGAGTTGAAGTCTTTCATGTGTGTGACTTTTATTTCCTACCTAGTTATGTTCCTGGGGACTCCACTGAAGAAGAGTAAAATCCCTTCTGATCTCACCTTTGAAAGCATGGCTGATATTCTCCCACAAGAGCAAACCTAGAACAGAGGTGAGCATGGAAAATCACAGGAAAAGAAACAGAACAGCTCAGCTTGTTAACTGACTTGATCTCAAGTAGTTGTTAAGTATCTAGTCTTTCAAAGTGATCACTGGGAGGTTGTTTTTTTTTTAAACACAAGAAGTAGATTTCCCATTTCTGTGGGGCTTGAATTTGTAGATACAATCTAGAAGAGTCTATTTGAACTGGACATGCCCATACCTTGTCCTTTCATTTTTCTCTAAAGAATGTAGGCAAGGGGAGATGGCTCAGTAGATAAAGCTTGCACCATGCGATCATGAGCACCAGAGTTTGGGTCCCCAACAACCACATAAAGTCAGTGGGTGTGGCGATCCATCTGTAACCCAATGCTCAGGAGGCGGAGACAGGGGATCCCTGGGCAAGCTGGTGAGCTAGACTAGCTGAATCAGCAAGCTCCAGGTTTAGCAGGAAACCATTATGCTCCAGTGACTAACAGGGAAAGTGATGGAGGAAAATGCCCAATGTCAACCCCTGGCTTCTACCTGTGCTGTCTCACACTTGAACACACATGCATATGCCACAAATATACACAATTTAATAATAATACACACACACACACACAAATTGTCCTGGTTAATTTTTATAGTAAACTTAACACAAACTAGAGTCACCTGGGAAAAGGAGGGTTTTCGATTGCAGGATTGCCCAGACTAGATTGGCTCATAGATATGTCTGTGAGAAATTTGTGTTCATTGATGACTGGTGTGTTGTCTGGCTCAGCACACTGGGAGACACCATCCCTAGACAGGTGAATGTGGGCCTTCCTTATAAGAAAACTGGCTGTCCGGTGTCATTTGTAGAAATAATTAATTAAATTACATTAGGTATCATTTGTAGAAAGAATTCACTAAATTATTTACTTAGTACTTATATTATATTTAATTGGTTGGTGGTGTTATCTTTAAACCACCATTATAAATGAGCACACAGAGACACCCAAAGGATTTTAACAAGCCTTGGCCTGAATTGTGTAATCTTAGCCCATCAAAGCTAGCCCTTAATTCTAAATATGACTCCATATATACATAGGTCCCCTGGGCTTGTTATTCCCCACGCTATGCCGATGTTCCAGACCACATGGAATGACATTCTTTTCTCTAACTCATGACTGTGTCCTCCTTCCTGCTCCAGCTCCTTGGAGGCTTCTTCTACTTCATCTACTGGAGGTTTCTACTACCCAAGGCTCTCTGCTTCACAAGCCTGCACCTTAGTCCAGCCTACCTCTAGAGGTCTTTGCCCAATCTCAGGCCTCAGCATTTATCCAACCAATCAGGGACAATGATTAGAAAACAAAGGAACAGTCAGCAAGCAGGACCAATTAATTAACATTTAGAATGCATAACATCACCCGATCAGCTGGCTGAACATGAACTATGGAGAACAAGCCAGTAAGCAATATTCCTTCATGGTCTCTGCTTCAGGTCCTCCATCCAGGTTCCTGCCTTGAGCTTCTGCCCTGTCCTTTCCTCAGTATGCTACTTGGAAGTGCAAGCTGAAATCAACTCTTTCCTCCTTAAGTAGTTTCAGGACTGGGTATCCGATACAGCCATAGAAAGTTAACTAGGAAAATAACTACTTGCATAGTAGTTACACTGTACTCTGGATTATATAGAAACTAGAGGTAATTCAAGATACAAGGGATGATGTGGATAGATTCATGTAACTACTGTTTGATTTTAAGTAAGTGACATGAACACCTGTAAATGTTAGTATCTTCAAAGTGTTCTGGGATCCATTTTCCTGCTGCTCCTGGGAGGATGAATTTTAACTAACATGTGTCTGGATTGAATTTTTGCCCTAAAACAAAAAGGTTATGCTAATTAATATTTTGTTCCTATGGGCCACATATTAGTGTGCAGGATATGCCATATCAGCTCATTCTGTTGACACACAGCAGCCTGTAAGTTATAAGCTGAGTATAGTGCCCATATCAATTTTTCTGTTTTGTTTGGTTCTTGAGACAGGGTTTCTCAGTGTTTCCCTGGCTGTCCTGGACTCACTTTGTAGAGCAGGCTGGCCTCAAACTCACAAAGATCTTCCTGCCTCTGCCTCCCGAGTGTTGGGATTAAAGGCATACACCGTAACACCCTGCTTGCCCCTGTCAATTTTTAAGATGAATCCTTAATCCCCAACGGGATGGCATCTTCTGTAGGTAGGCCTCAGGGAGGTAATTAAGTCAGGAGAATGGTTTTCATGATGGTATTAGTTCTTTTATAAGATGAGACATATAGGGAATGGGGTGATAAACCAAAGTTTAAGAGTACTTGCTGCACTTGAGAAGACATAGGTTTGGTTCCCAGCACACATTATGTGGCTCACAGACATCTGTAACTCCAAGTCCAGATGATCCAGTGGCCCCTTCTGGCCTCTAAGGACACCTGCACACATGTGGTACATATACATACGATCAGCACCTAGGAAAGGGGGGGAAATAAAAGGAAGGGAGCCAGGCAGAGGTGGACCATACCTTTAATCTCAGCACTTGGGAGGCAGAGGCAGTCAGATCTCTATGAGTTCAAGGCCTGGACTACAGAGTGAGTTCCAGGACAACCAGGGCTATATAGAGAAACCCTGTCTTGAAAAACCAAAAAAAAAAAAAAAAAAAAAGGAAGGGAAAGGGGTGCTCCCAGAAATCTGAAAACTACAAACCCAGAACATGGCACCCTTGGTGCCTTCTCTTGGGCTCTTTTCCTTCTGTTTATTTGGTGTATTCAATTATGATGTGTTAGCTTTTGTTTTATCTTATTATATTTTATTACATTATATTTTATTTTATTGTTATTTCATAGAAGCCTGTTTGCTTTCTAATGAGAAACAGAAAGGCAGTAGATCCAGATAAGAGGGGAGAGAGGGAGACCTAGAAGGAGTAGAGAGAGGGAAAACCATAATCAGGATAGATTATGTGAGAAGAAATATTTTTTATAAAAATAAAAGAATAATATGGTTTGGGAGGGTCCTCAGAGATGGCTCAGTTCATAAGAGTACTTGTTGCTCTTCTAGAGGACCTAAGTTCAGTTCCCAGCACCCAATCAGACAGCTCACAAATGCCTATAACTCCAGCTCCAAGGAAATTCAACACCTCTGCACTCACATTTACACACAAACAAAATAAAAAATAAATCTTTTTAAGAACACATGACTCTTTTGTTTTTGTTTTTTAAGATGGGAACCAACTCTGAAATCTCTGCTCTAGTTGCTGACAGCACAAATCATGGTATTTTTTCATCTGCCCTGAAAACTCACTTTGCATTTGGAGCCTTCTTACTGGCAATTCATTCTCTGACCAGCTAGGACCTTCTATGAGCTTCTTCCTAAGTTGCTAAACTGATTTCAGTGTTTAAGGGTATTTGGGTAGTCACATATGAAAAGGTATAACTCACCTAGTCTAAGTTTCTAACCTGATGAATGAAGAAAAGAAATAAAAAAGGAAAGGACATAACTACTCCTAGGTGTGGTGGAAGAGAAAGTTTATTGTTTATAAAACGGAGAGCATAGATAGGCAGAGGTAGGGACATCTGGGAGATTCCAGAATGAACAAGACCCTGAGCTGGGTCTTGTGGGGTGAAGGGGTGGGGAGGAAGAGACTGGACAGGAATGGCATAACCAGACCAAGAGGCCAGGAGGGTAAAGGGTAGACAAATATATATATATATCCAAAAATGACTGGGTTATTTAGGAAAGGACAAGTGAAGGACGCACAGTCCAGCCCCAGAGCTGGAGAAGTTTAGGGTAGCAGGTAGGGAGTGAGGGATGCTGGGTCCACTTTGGTGTTTTAAGCAGTCACCTCAGCCATTAGTCCAGATTTTGAGACCTAACTTCTTCCTCAGACCCACGACAGCAGTGTACATCAGGGGAAAACTTATCTTACTGGAGAAATGGGATCACTTGGAGGGGTAAAACAATAAAGATTTATTTTTTTAAACATTTATTTTTTTATTTATTATGTTTACAGTATTTACTCTATATATATGCCCAGGCAGCAGATCTCAATGTAGATGGCTGTGAGCCACCATGTGGTTGCTGGGAATTGAACTCAGGACCTCTGGAAGAACAGCCAGTGCTCTTAACCTCTGAGCCACCTCTCCAGCCCGAAGATTTATTTTTAAGGAAATTTAATAAATTTTAATTCTGCCATGTGCGGTGTGTAGTCCCATCATTCGGAAAGTGGAGGTAGGAAGATCCGAAGTTCAAGGTCAACCTCAACTACTTGATAAAGTTGGAGGCCTGAGCTGCAAGGGTGTGGGATGGCAGTGGGGTTGGGGAGTGAAAAAGGAGGAAGAGAGGTGGAAAGGGGAGGGAAAGGGGAAAAAAAGAGACTGGGGGGATGGGGAGGGGAGGAGAGCTGAGGAGAAAGGGAAAAGGGTCACTTTACTACTGGTGTGGAAACTCAGATGTTGAGTGGGAGCATGTGTACAGCTTCTCACAGTGGTACATCAGAATCCAACACCAAGGTTGCTTGCTGTGTGTCTCAGGCCAGGACTTTTCCTTCAGTAGATAGGAATTCTCCGAGTCACTTCTAAGTGTCTACTAATTTTTAATTGTGTTGTTGTTGTTGTTATATTGAGACATTTTTAACATATTTGAATAAAACTGACCTCTCCTCACTCTGATCTTCTGTGCTAATAATTGTATCCTTTTTTTATTCATTCAATTATAAGCAAATTGACAGGAGACATTTATATGAGGCAGCTTAAACCCCAGCTAATGGAGTACCTAATGACTAATTGATCAGATCCCAGCCCAGAGAGCAGCTCTGAGTGGCCTAAAGGAATTTATGCAATTAGTTTAGGTTTGGTAGAAATTGAGTGCATACGAAAGTAAGCTTTTTATGGTCCTGATTTATGAGAGCTGGACACCAACTGCCGAGAGCTGGGCAAAAGCCTGGCAAAGCCTCGGGTAAGAGAGAGCCTGACTGACTTACGTCTTCGAGTGCGGAGAAAGGGAGTGAGAAGGTGAGATTCTAGAGTGGGATTCCACTAGATCGTAAAACTATGGAGAGGCGGTGCCTCCTGCCAGAAATTCAAAACAAAACAACCCCTAAGGTTCAAAGAAAACTAACAGAAAGTTGGATTACCCCGGGGCGAATGGCCGGAATTTTTGTGCTTGAAATCCTAGAGATCAATATTAAATGACAGTAGGCTGAAAGGAGACAAGACGAGAGCCGGGAGTCATTCGTCTAATTTCGCCTACACAGACCTGAAGGCTACAGAGCCGAGGCCGCTGAGGCCGGGGACTGCATCCTGGATCGGGCAGCTGCTGAGTCTCTGAGGGAGGGCTAAGTAAGGCCGCCCGGGGTCCGCAGCCCCGGGGCACCGCTAGGCGGAGGGGAAGCCCTTCCGGAGGCGCCCACGACCCTCGACCCCGCGGGGGAGCCCCGGGAGCCGGGCTGCCGGGGAAGCAGCATCCAGGGCGGAGGGAAACCTGACCTGATCGGAAAGTAGCGATCGAACCGGAGGCTAATTCGCCCGCGGGGCCCTTGCGGGCTCTGACTGCCGCCCGGGCCGGTGCTCCGCGGCGCCCCGGGGATCTGGCCCTGGGCAGTCTCCGCTGGTGCCTGCGGGTGGGGGAGGAACAGCAAGGAGGCAGAAGGACGGCACAGGGACTTCCGACGGTCTGTCGGAGCTGAGAGAAGGCGGTGTAGGGTGAGCGCAGCTGAGCCAAGTCCACAGATCACTGCCATCTCGCTCCTCACCACCTCTTCGTACTGCCTCCATCCCAGCCAGCCCTCCTTCTCCGCTACAGCCCAGGTTGAGACCCTCACAGGGTACAGAAAGGGCAAAGAAATTTAGCTACAACTCTCTGCCCAATTGCTGTATTCACGAGCACACTCTGTGCCTCAGTGTTCTTATCTGTAAAATGGAATTTAATATTATACTGACTACTACACCTATCGTTCTGGCGTTTGGGAGGCTGACAGAGGAGGAGAGTTCGAACCCAGTCTGGTCTACACAGCCTGCTTCAGGTCACCTGGGGTTACAATGAGACCCTGCCTTTAAAGGGGAGGAGCACTCGCCTAACAAGGCACCCAAGGCTTCATTCCCAGCGTCAATCAGTCCCTCCGCCTATCAATCCTTCAAATATCCATCATTCTTCTCGTGGGGTGTAAGAATTAGAGAATGAATGCTGGTAAAGTGTATAAGCAGGCCAGGTATACAGGAAATCATCCATGCATTTTAGATGTAATTAGGTTCGGTGAACCAAGGCGCATCTCTGTGAGCAGCTCACTCTCTATGGAGAGCCCTGGAGAAGCATTCTGGGAAGCAGACGTAGTAAAGCAGACGTAAAGGATAGGCTTGCTCTCCCGGAACGCATTTATTGCTTTGTAAATAAATAAGGTGATATCTGAGACTACAGGCAGCGAGTCTAGTATTGTTAACAAGTGTTAACTAGTAGACTAGTTAACAGAGTTCAAAGTACTACTGGGGATATAGGAGACCCTATGAGGGGGGAACCAAGAAGGGACCAAACTAAGGACCCCCCCAAAAAATAAATAAATAAATAAATAAATAATAGATAAATAAAATTTTAAAAGGAGGTGGTTTGAGGAGCTATATCTCAGGCTCCTGCATTTTGGTTCAGAACACAGGCAAAATATGGAAGCAGGAGGAGGAGTCAACGACTCTGAACTCAATTCCTCGTCTTTCTTTTCCGAAAAATTCAAAAACTGGGCCACAGACAGCTCATGGAAGTCTGGTTTTCAAGAGAGAGACTGGGACCAGGTTCCTCCTGTGGGAACTAGATATATTCTCAGGAGATTCCCACAGAGTCATCCTCTTGCTGCAGCTTCAGCCCATTGGACAGTTAGTTCAGAGACACGACCACCCTCATATTTATGCCAGACCAGGCCGTGGTTCAAAAAGGTCAGATGTTGGGCAGGTCAGTCTAGTTTACGGTTAAGCCTTGAACTTACCCTGCAACACCCTCACTTTTCTGTTTTGAAGAGAGAATATTCCTTAGTTCCTGCCAAGCATCATGACCCTGCTTTGTGTAATGTGATCCCATTTAATCATCAAAGCCATCCCAGGAGATAATTTTTCTTGTGTTATGTTCTGTCTTTCAGTTTGTCAGACAAAGGCATAGAGAGTCCGAGAAGTGAGACCACTTTAGGAAAAGGAGGAACAGTTACTATGCCCATGATATGACCAGAAAAAGAGCTGTTTCTTCCTTCTCTGCAAGAAATAAGGAACCCCAGCACAAATGCAAGCCAAGGGATAGCTAGGCACACAGGCAAGAGAGACATCACTCTCTTCTCCATGACTCCTCATCATTCCAGGGCTCTTCGGTCACAGGAATACCCCATTGAAGTCATGGTCACCATTGAATAAATTATATCTGCTTCCATTTTAGTAGGAAGGAACCTGGCCACTTTTGAACAGACACAGCACAACCCACTTTTCCTTGACCCAGGTGCCTATGAATCTGCCCCCTTGTTTGACTCTATTTTTACCTGAGATGTTTTCACTTTATAAAGTCAAAATTTCACCCATTAAATAGATGTCGATAGTCTACTCGAAGTCATAATCAGAGCTGGGCATTGGGTAAGAATATTGAGCAAAAACAGACACTCCCAGGCACACAGGGAGAAAGCCACTAGCCAAAAACCACATAGCTAAGGAACCCAGTACATCTGCCTTGTAGTTCTGCCAGTCGGTCAATGTTTGCTTGGCTCATTCCACATGAGACCCCTCATCAAGATAAGCAAAGGCCTAGATTCCTTTTTAACTGGTCCCAGAGGGGGACTCAAAGCCTGCCACCTGCAGAGGCCTATAGGAGCCTTCTATGCAAACAGCCCAGCACATTGGCCTAGCTTTCTCTTGATATTGGTCAAAGAACTCCAGCTAGGGCTTGAATGGTGAATGTTGCAAGCTGGTGGGATTTAAAACAGAAAAATCTGCTCCAGGCGTTCTTGAAATGCACACTCATAATACTTTTCAAATTAGTTAGAAGTCATCATCAGCGAAGGCTGAGGTGATGTGACTTGTCTGGGGTCATAGTTAGGAATTGGCCCACTGATGTATACTAGACCACCAGTGAGAACCCTGCTGTCATCCCCTTCCCGCAAGGTCTGTTCCTCCACCGGATAGTGTCAAAGGCCTCTGCACTATCCTGGGGAAACTACTTCTCCCTGGCTTCCTGGGCAAGCCAAAGGGGAGAGGCAGCAGCGCTGTCTGCCCGGCTCATTCAGCGAGAAGGAGAGGGTGCGGCGCTTTGCAGACAGGGCCTCGGCTCCCGCCCGCAGGCAGAAGCTGGTCAAAATACTTCAACCAAGCCGGCGCAGCAATGCCAACAGACAGAAGCACGGTTCGAACTCTTAACCCAGTGCATTGCAGACCGGCAGCTTCTCGCAGCCTCTCCAAAAATCTTGAGAAGTTTTGTGGTGGTTAACGTTTTAAAAGTTAGCTAAATAACAACAGGGAACTTTCGAAAAGTTGATACAGGCGAATATCGGGCTCTTTGTTGGGGGAAAAAAATTTGAAGACTCTTACCTGCAGGAAACCCAGCAGCTGGCAAAGGCGCGCCCTTCTGGAGCGCTTCGCTTCGGCGCGGGACCTTCTGGGCCGCCTGGTCTACAGCCCGGCTGGGCTCCGGGCTCCGGCCCTGTGTTTTATACCACTATAGGCAATTAATATTGCATCAGCCGTATTTTAAATTTTCAAAACCCACAATATAATGTAATGGCATAAGGGCATTTATTATTAAAGGACACCGATGGAGAGGGAGGTGGAGGAATTGCTGGGGTGGTTGTGCAAGGAGGGTGCAAGGGGCTGAAGCCTGAGGAACTGGGGGCTACCCACAAGTTTACTTTTTCACAGAGGTGTTGGGGGTAGGGTGGGGATGTAGCTGTGCAGGAGAACGACATTGAACCGAAGCCTGCTCTACTCTGAAATTCGGGCCACAGGCACAGAACCCAGAGCTCTTTGAAGACGCACCCGGGGAAATGCGCAGACGAATCCTGTAGCATTAATTTTTAAACCACAAACGTGTTTCTAAGGCTCACACTCACTCAAAAAGTTTCCGCTCAAATAAAGTGGTAAGAGAAAAGGGTACTGGCATTTGCACTAAAGGTGTTTTTGCAACAGGCATCTCAATCCCTCTGTGATCATCTTCGGATGATAACTTCAAATGAAGAAATTTGGAAGAGGCTCCAATATTCTGTCTGAGTAATTATTTTCCCCCTTTGTCTCTATCCCTTCATCTCTGCAGCTCTTTGAATCATTTAAAATATTATTTTGTTTCTTATAAAGTGCCAAGCACCAACTATCAGATGCCTTCAATAGCTAGCCTTACCCAGTCTTGACCATAACAGTGTGAGTTGGGTAATAGGTATTCATTCTGTAGACCTACAATCTTGAACAGTAGACATAGAAAAGTTAGAAAACTAGTCCCAAGGTAATTTAGCTTTTGAGTGACAGAATTGGAGTCTGAACTCCCATCAGTCAGGCTTCCAAGTTTCCGAGTTAAGAAAATAATCTGACAGTTTTGGCATCAAGAAGCATGGAGGAAATTACCTTTGAGATCCAAAGAGTTGGAGCCTGATTGCCTTGTGTTTGAAGAAGAGTGTGAGACTGCTTGGGAAGGGAGTAGGAAAAGAGACAGGTTTTTATTTTTAAATCCTTTCCCAACCTAATTATCTTTAACACCAGGGAAGGAAGACTACTGCAATTCAGGTCGAAAAATAAAGCATTTATTTTAGAAGTTAATATAAGGGATTGAGAGAAGAAACGCGATGTTTTATTTGTATCTATTCCCGAAATGAAACCAAAGGTCACACAACAACACACAAACTACATGAAGCATCGAAAATAAAAATACAAGGAAGCTGTGGCTGCAGTGAGAAGGGTCCAGTTCTGCGGTCCTGCTCTTTTACCTGCTCAAAACTATAACTAAACTTCCACAGAGAGATACATAAACTGCGCAGGGAAAAGTGGAATTAAATAAGTAACAAGAGCTGGTGGTGCCAGCAGCCACAGTAATAAAAGTGCAACAGTTAGGTTAGATGTGTCCGAAGGATTTGCATATGATTCCAAGGAAGTTACAGTCACTTTGGAACTCTGGGCCGGCAGTCTGACAGAGCAGTGAGCGGAGATGGGGAGTCTTCTTCAACTGGTCGCATCTGGAACCACCAACCCCGCCCTTCAAAAAGCAATTACTCCTCAAACTCCAGGAGGTCGAGGAAGATAGCTAGCTAGCTAGAACTAGCGCTGATCTCTGATCACCAAGAGCCAAGACATCCCAAGTATTTTCAGTCTCTGGGTTGGGCTCACCTTGCTTGGAATCCTAGTGACCACCAACAGCCCGGAACTCCCATCCTCCACACACCATCCCTGAACTTAACCCATGCTACTTAATGAGAATGTACCGGTAAACCAACGGATACTGTGGGTAGAATTTAGGCGCAGAAGGGAATTGTTATAAGGCTATCCTTTGGAAACATACGTGTTTTATATACTCTAATAAATTAGTTAATTTGTGTCCCGCTTAAATATTCTAGACTTTATATTATGATCTATCACTCTTTTCCTTACCTTCGCCCTTGCCTAACGGCGCCTAGTAAAGAAGTGGTACTTTCACCCTGGAGTAGGCCGTCTGGTTAAATTCCCTCGCCCCTCAGTCTGCCTCAGGCCACAGGACTGAGGTCCGGCTGTCTCAGGAGAAAGGCCGAGTTTCAGCACCGCGGACAGCACAAAGTCCGGCCAGGCTTTCCCTTGGAAAAAAAAAAAAAACATTCCCCCCCCTCCTCCCCCCAGCGCCAGAACTTTTTTTTGGTGGGAATAGAGAGAAAAGGGAAGAAGAGACAGCCAGGAGGCAATTAAGCGGGACAAATGGGGGAAAGTCTGTGACTCAGGGGGGAGAGCTTGACCTGCCGGGAAACACTCTGGAGTGTCCCGTAAAATCCCCTTTCAGCGGAAGGGGGCGATGCCACTAAGCTCTCCCGTCTGCTCTGGACGCCGCCCCCGCCACAGTCAGTGGACAGCCGAGTACTTCATTCGTTTCTGTTTCTGTCTTTGGTTACAGAACCAGACCCTCACCACATTCTTTTTAAGGTCCAGTTTCTCGGCGATGGCCGCGATCTTCTCGGATGAGGGACGTGGCTGGATGGCGAAATAGGCTTCGAGTGAGCGCTTCTCTGGCGCGGCGATGGACGTGCGTTTGCGCTTACGCTCACTGCCGTTGAAGAGCTCCGGCTTGCTGTTCTTCTCTCGGTAGGCGGCCTCCGCCTCCTCCAGCCAGGCCTGGAGGACCGGCTTGAGCGCGATCATGTTGTTGTGCGACAGAGTAAGAGACTCAAACCTGCAGATGGTGCTCTGGCTGAGCGAGCCCACGCCGGGGATCTTAAGATTGGCTAAGGCCGCGCCCACGTCCGCCTGGGTTACCCCCAACTTGATGCGCCTCTGCTTGAAGCGCTCGGCGAAGGCTTCCAGCTCTCGAGGGTCTGACTCCACGTCGCTGAGACACGCGGGCATGGCACTGTGGGGAGCTACGGCATGCGGGTGACTCATGCCCATGGCCTGGTGCAGGTGGCCCATGGCCCCCAGATGATGTGGGTGGATCTGCGCAGGCATCACCGAGTGCTCCGGGGCCCCCAGGCCGCTCACGCTCAGCGTGGGCGAGATGTGCTCCAGTAAGTCGCCCTCGAGGCCCTGGTGCACCGCGTGGTGCGGGTGCGAGGTGAGCGCAGCCGGGTGGGAGATAGGCACCGTGGGCGAAGTGGACGTGCAGGGCACGCTGCTCATGGTATGGTAGGTGGCGTCGGGCTTGAACGGATGGTTCTTGCCGTGGGAGACGATATCCACCGCCGCCAGAGCTTCCGCGCGTGCCAGCAGGGTCTCATCAAAGCTTCCAAATATATTACCCTGCAGCTGCAAGCAAGAAGGTGCACAGCACGGTCAGCGGGGAATACTGTCAACTCAGGGTTAAAACACATTTTCAAGCAACCGAGATGCCTCTCCTCAAAGCCCAGGTCATAAAAATTAATACGGAGGCAGCCTCTCTGTTGGAACAGACGTGTGGATCAGAGACATGAATGAGAGAGAGTGCCGCGAGAGAGCGTGGGGGAGACAAGGCGAGGGGTTCAGACAGCGGCGATTGTTCTGGGCGACATGAAAAAAACATGAAGCTAGTGCCTGTCAAAAAATGTGCCTTAGAGCGGTAATTATGCTCCGCTACGTACCTGCGGGGCTGGGAGACAAACTCGGCGCATGGCCTCAGAACCGGAGTGCAGGCTGGAGAATTTGGGTTCTTGGAGTACTGGGTGCATGCCGAAAGGCTGCTTGGCGTTCATGGCCATCATCTTCGGGAGTCTGGCAAGGAGGCAGCGGGGGACATGGAATCAGGCTCGTCTTGCTAGCTCTCCGCGCTCCAAGTGAGCGCCGCTCAGCGCCAGCGCTCCCCTCGCCCTCTCGCTTGCTGCCTCCCCTCTCCCCCACCTGCTTCTTCACTCATCTTACAAGCAGCCTGCCAGGAAGGGCCCGAGCACGCGCAGACGTGCACACGCGCCCGGGACTCGCAGGGGCGGCCCGGGAGGCAAGGCGGGACCGCAGGTCTCGGCGCGCCACTCTGAGCCTAGTGCGGCCGCCCCCTCCACAGCATTTATACCCGGGCCTGGCAGGGCTTCTTCCTGTCCGCCCCGCCCCGCCTGGCTCCAGTCTGCCAGACTTTACGGATTCTTTCTGCTTCCTCCTGGATGTCTTTGCACAAAGTCCTAAGCCTCTGTCCTACCCCAGCTCTAACCGCCTGGATGGAAGGGCAGACTTGGGTCTCTCTCTCTCTCTCTCTCTCTCTCTCTCTCTCTCTCTCTCTCTCTCCCTCACTTCCAACTGGCCATTTCCAAGGTGCTTCGGGGTCGAAGCTCAAAGTCCTGTACCCTGGCGCAGCATAGTGAAGTGGCAACTCCAAGCTCTGAGACCAGCCTGGGCAATCCCGTGGCACACTTCTGCAGAGCCACCACTTACCAACTCCAATACCTGTAACAACAGCTATCATTTTTGAGCTACCAATTTGTGCGACGCAATTCGCGCAATATTATTATTATTATTAGTTAATGTAGTAAAGACAGTATTGAGTACTCAATATTGAGAGAGTGAGTTAGTTTGTAGGACCGAAGTTCTGCTGACATTACGGAGTAGCTACTGCTATCCCATTAGACAAGCCAAGAAAACAAGAGCCAAGTAAGTTAGCCAAAGACCTCCTAGCTGTGAGAAAGTTATTCACTCCCTAGTTGGTCACCGACACCACCTCTTCTTCCTTTAGGAAGTTCCCCAACTTGAAGGTCCTAAATTGGTTCTGCCCCATTCCCTGTGTCCCTGTCTCTTTCTCTCTTCTCTGTCCCCCTCCCGATCCTCTCCCCTCCCGGGAGCTAATAAACATCATGAATAATGGATGGGGAACCCTGGGACTGTGGCCGCTGGAGAACCGCCTTCGGGTTGGAAGAGAAACTCCTCTGCCCAGCTGTGTGCTGCAGCGAAGTCTCAAGCCACGTGCTGGATTTCCCAGAATCTTAACACAGTGGGGGCGGTAGTGTGCAAAGTCTAGGCTAGCGATGAAATTGGCCTCAGAGGATGCCCTGCCTAGACCTGGCTCCCCTCTCTCCTCCGACCACCAGCCAGCTCCTTCTCTACTCATCCCAAGGCACCATCTGGGTCCTGCCTTAGAGTGGCAGAAAAAGACCCAATCTGTCTCTGTGATGAAGGCCAAGTGGAATGGCGCTCACACAGCTTTCTTGGGTTCTGGTGGATGTTGATGCTGTTGATTTAAAGTAGTAGTAAAGAAAGTATTGAGTACTCAGGACACTTCCTCACAACCCAGTGCATGCTACCATCAGACTGCCTCCACTGGCTGAGGCCAGGAGACAGTCGTCTTGAAGCCTCTGTACTTCGGTGTCCATCTGTACAAAGGCAATGGTTTTCCCCACCACTGGGAGGATTGCTTGACTGTAAGCACTTGAAACGGTGCCTGGTATGTTGAAATGGTGGAACAAATGTTAGCACCTCTTCTTTAACCTAAAAAGGGGCCTGCAGTCTCTCCTGGAACGTGGTGGTCTCTGCACATGTGAGCTGTTCCTCTCTTTCAATACTGGCTTTGTGTCACAACATCAGGGGCTGGGTCAGTTGTGAATGATACTGTCTTAGTTAGGGTTTTATTGCTGTGAAGAGACACCATAAAAGCAAACATTTAGTTGGGGCTGGCTTCAAGTTTCAGAGGTTTAGTCCACTATCATCATGGTGGGAAGCATGGCAGCATGCAGGCAGGCATGGTGCTGGAGAGGTAGCTGAGAGTTCTACATCTCGATCCTCAGCCAGCAGAAAAAGACTGTCTTCCACACTGGGCAGAGGCTGAGCATAGGAGACCTTAAAGTCCACCTACACAGTGACAGTCTTCCTCCAATAAGGCCACACCTCCTAATAGTGCCACTCCCTAGGGCCAAGGATTCAAACACTGGAATCTATGGAGGTCAAACCTATTCAAACCACCAAATACTCCACTCAGCCTGCAAGCAATCCCCAGACTAAAAAACTAGCAGAGGGAATACAGATCAGTCACATACCTCATGGCAAGCTGGCTGGCTGCTGCTCCCCAGCCCCCAAATTTACTATGTAGCTCTGGCAGTCCTGGAACTCACTATGCAGACCACCGGTTTCAATCTCACAGAGATCACCTGTCTCTGCCTCCCAGGCACTGGGACCAAAGGTATGAACCACTGTATCCAGATGGCATCTGAGATTTTTGAAATGTAGAATACACATCAAAATGGGACTTCAGAGGGCTGATTTCTGATACTGGGTTGATGTGAATTTGGCTAGGCCTCATTTTATCCAAAATAAGAGAGCACACTATATCACTGCTAAGTACTTCCAGATTTAACAAAAAGCTAGCGCACTGGTGTATTTGTAACACATTTTGAACGAGCCATTAGTTTCTGGCCAGGACCCCTCAAGTGCCCAGAAGTCAAACAAGTATTATTTTATTTCCCACTAACATTTAAGACTTGTTTCCTGCCCAGTGTGAAGTCCAAAAAGAAGCGGAAATAAACATGTGGGTACTGGATCCATAGTTTGCCTGGCCCAGTGGAGTTTTAAGACCTTGTTCTCACCCCATAACACTCTAGTTGTCTGTGACAATGAATACTTAGGGAAAGACTCATCCACACCCATCCTCTGTCACTGGTCAGCCACCCATGGGAAATACTGACCAGTAACCAGGAGGTCTAGAGATGGCTCAGTGGTTAAGAGGACTAGCTGCTCTTCCAAAGGCCCTGGATTCAATTCCCAGCACCCACATGGTGGCTTGCAACTATTTGTTAATTTCAGTCCCAAGGATGTCCTTTTCTGGCCTCCAGGGGCACTGAATGCACAAAGTACACAAATATATATACATACAAAACACCCAAACATATAAAATATTTTTTAAAAAAGGATGCAGGTACAGGATGAGCCTTAGAACACACCCTCCAGGATTTACAATCTTAAATTTGGTTAGATGAAAATCTAATAAAACCCAATCAACCAGTGTCTGTAGTTGGTACATGGAAGGGAGATTGTCCTGTGGCAAACTACAGAACATTGGCTTACCCCAAGACGTTACATTGTAATTAAAACACACATAGAGAGGCAAGAGGGAGGCCAGTGTGGTCTACATGGTGAGTTCAAGGTCAGCTAAAGCTAAATAATGGGGGCCCCACCTAAGACAACAAACAAACAACCCCTCCCCATGCACGGGGTCTAAAATCATCTCTCTCAGGGTTCATGACCATTTATGCAAGTAGCACCAAAGGAATCCCGGTTTTCATTCTGTAAGCACTAGAAATACTCACTGTTTCCTGAGGTTTGTGGCAGGTTCTGTAGGTATAGAGGACACTGTCTCAAGATCTTAGCATTTAAGGTAGGTATAGTGGCACTTGGGGGGCAAAGACAGGTGGATCTCTGTGAGTTTGAGGCCAGCCTGATCTACTTAGTGGGTTCCAGCTTAGGCAGGGTTAGGTAAGTGAGACCCTGTCTCCAAAAAAAAAAGAAAGAAAGAAAAAACAACCAAACAAACAAAACAAGACCTTAGAGTTTGGCAAGGGCATGTGGTTGCCATATAAGTCAAGGCCCAGAGCACCAAGTTCTCCAGAGAGATACAGGCAGTGGCAAGACACATTTTCCTGTAAACAGAGCACCCAAACTCAAAGTTAGAGGTCAAGTTGTCTATATTTAGAATTTCCTGGAAGACTGGTGAAGGGAACTTGTGAGTGTGAAGTGTGAGGGTTAACTGAGGAGGGAAATGGCTCATCCTGACATAGGTGGTACCATCCCCATGGGTTGTGGACCCTGATGGAATAAATGGGTTAAAGAGACAAAGTCATCAAGGACTTATTTCTCCACCTCCTGACCTGCCACAGCATGAAGCATTGTGCTCTGAATCTCTGTGTCACCGAACCCTCTGATGCTACGATACAAAATAAATTTTCACTCCCTATTAAGTTGTTTCTGTCATGTATTTGATCAGGAAAGCATCTGTTATAGACAGTAAGCAGCTAGAAATTACGTTCTTGCTGTGGTTGAATCTGACCACGTAGTTCTTACCCTTTGGAACTTGTTTGATAGAGGGGTTTATACCAACTTAGAGAGGCAGACTAGGGAAGCTACAGAAGGTAGTGAGCAGAGCTTAATGGGAATTCTGTCCAGAGTTCAGTACATTAGATGTATAGGAAGAAAATACTGTCTCCTGAGGCTTTTGACGGAAATGAGGTCTCTATTGGGAACCTGACTAAAGGGCATTTGAATTTCATTCTGATAAAAAATTTTGTCTGTGTCCATGAACTTTGGAGGGGATTGAGTTAAAGGTAACAGATTAATTTGGTAGAGGATATTTCAAGGCAGCATAGCATTCAGGCTGTGGCATGGTTCTGTTTTTAGTCAGGTTTATAGTGAGATTTAAGTCAGCGGAAGAAGTTGAAAACCATATAGTATGGCCAGAAAAAGGATTGAGTTTAGCACTGTGGAAAATAAGGTAGTTGTTATTAAAGTGATGAGCACCTTAAAAGAAAGAAAAAAAGCAACAGTGCTTCACGCCTTTAATCCCAGCAGAGGCAGTCGGATCTCTGTGAGTTCAAAGTCAGCCTGGTCTATGAATTGAGTCTAGGACAGCCAGGTCTTGTCACACAGAGAAATTCTGTCTCAAAAAGACTAAAACCAAACCTACACACAAACAAAAGCCAAAGCCAGTGAGATGCTTCAGCTAGTAGAGGTGCCTGCTACCAAGCCTGAGAAACTGAGTTCCTGAGTTGGTTCCCCAGATCTAACACATAGGAGAGAAGCGACTTCCACAGGCTGTCCTCTGACCTCCTCCACATGCATGCTGTGATGCTGTGGCGCATGCATGTCCTGCCTCGCCCAGAAGATAAGTAAGTCAATTCATTAAAAAATATTCTTTTCAAATGCAAACCATGTTCATCCAGAGAATCCAGGACCCACATGGCAGCTGACAACCATCTGGAACTCCAGTTTACGTTAGAATAGGATGTGTTCTCAATGCTAGAAATGGAACTGCAGAGTTTAGTGTTTGCGCTCCTGGGTCTTATTCTTGATTTGGTCCCATCCCTCTGTTCTATGCCCTCCTTCCTCTCTTTTGGAATGTGGTGTTCACTTAATGACATTGCATATGGGATGTAAATTACTTCTGGGTTTTTACCAAAGCTCACAGCTAAGAATTTACTTCGAGATCCAGAGATTTTTGTTGATCTTGGACTTCTGAACAATGTTGGGGCTTTTTTTTTTTTTCAATGTTAGGACTTTTAAGACTATGGGAACCCTTGAAGTTGAATATAATGATTTACATTATGAGATATGACATATGTGAACATTTTGGAGACAGGATGGAATGTTGTGGCTTAAAGTGATATATTTCAGTGTTAAGTAGATGAGGAGTAGATTTTGGGGGTTAATCCTCATTAGTATCACCTAAGACCCAAGGAAGCCAGGTGGTGGCTGCTCACGCCTTTAGTCCCAGCATTCAGGTGGCAGAGTTTGAAGCCAGCCTGATCTACAGAGGGGGTTCCAGTACAGTCAGAGAACACAGAGAAATCCTGCCTTAAAAAAAAAAAAAAGGAATTTTTTTCCTTCGGGTGTGTCTGTGAGGATGTTTCTTGAAAGGATTGACAAGAGTAAAAGACACACCATGAATAGAAGTGTCACCCTTCCGAGGGCTGATGTACACAAGGGAATAAAAACAGAGGACAGGGTCTCAAGTGTGGTGATGCACACCTTTAATCCCATCACTCAGCAAACAGAGGCAGGTAGATCTCTGTGAGTTTGAGGACCTGCCTGGTCTACAAAAGAAGTCCAGGACAACCAAAGCTACACACAGATAAACCCTGTCTCAAAAAAACCCCATAAATAATAAAATAAAATAAAATGGAGGACAGGAGAAACTAGGGCAGCCCCAGATTTTACTTCTTACTGATTCTTGTCTAACACAATGTGAACGACTTCATACACCTGCCTCCATATGATGAACTGATCCTAGAGCCTTGTACATTCAAAGCAAGTGCTCTACCACTGAGTTATACTCCTTCTCCACTCCTTTATTAATTTCTTTTCAGGTTATCTTATGTGTATAAGTGTTCTGCCTACACGTATGTATGTCTACCCCATTCTACCCCATGAGTGTCTGGAGCTCTCAAAGGTCAGAAAAAGGTCTTTGAACTCTATAACTCCCTTGAAGTTGGAGTTATAGATGGTTGTGAACTTCCTTGTGGTTTCTGGAAACTAAATCCAGGTCATCTGTAAGAACAGTACTCTTTCCAGGTGTGGTGGTGCACACCTTAAATCCCAGTATATGGGAGGCAGAGAGGCAGGCAGATCTCTATGAGTTCAAGGCCAGTCTGGTCTACAAAGTGAGTCCAGGACAAACTGTTTGGAGAAGAAAAAAAGAAAGAAAAAGATAGTTCCAGGGGACCCAACATCCTCTTATGTCTTTTTTAAATGTATATATGTGTTGTTTTGCCTGCATGTATGCTAGTGTACCACATTTGTGTCTTGTGTGGGCACTGGCCAGAAGAAGGCATCAGTTCTCCTGGAACTGGAATTATAGATGATTGGGAATGTAACTAGGTTCTCTGGAAGTGCTCTTAACTGCTGGTCCATCTCTCCAGCCCTGATCTGTTATCTCTTAAGAAGAAGCAGGTGGATCTCTGAGAGTTTGAGGCCAGCCTGGTCTACAAAACAATTCCAGGACAGCCAGGACTACACAAACATTGCCTCGGAAAAACAAAAACATAAAAATGACATTGAGAGTCTCTGTTCCTTTAAAGACTGGGAGTTTTTAGAGGGTGAGTCATATCTGTTCCGGTGTCTCCAGGTCAAGTGGCCTGTAAGAAGTTTATGTAATTTGTGTTGAATGAATAGATATATGAATAAGTCCTCTACAGGATTCTGGCCAGAGGGATGCCAATGTGAAGGTGAAGACGAGGTCCGCTTACCGAGTGTTTGGTTTGCTAGGCTCTGAAGTAAACTGGCTTTCTCTTATGGCACAGGAACAATTGGTTGGAGCCACAGCTAATCCCAACCATGTTCACAGCAGCCCAGCCTCAGCTCTGCACGCTGGAGAGGGGGCAGGGAGGATGCCAGGCAAGATGGCTTGGATAGGGCTAGCCCGAACTCAAGATGCCATCGCAGGCGGGCAGCTGGCGAGGCCACCCGGGCCAGGTGTCTGCAGCCGCCTGCCTTGCCTTTCTCTCTCTTTCTCTCAGCTTCTTTCACAAACTTCTCACGTATACCAGCCGCCTGAGCAGCTGCTGTAGGACTCGCCTGTCGCTGCTGCCTCTCATTGTCTGCCAGGCCCCCTGGAGGATCCGAGATGCCCAGAGGGACCCGGGAGCCAGAGGTCAAGCATCCCAACTGCGAGACACGCGCCACGAGGCTTCCTACACCTCCCCTCCCCCAGCGTCCGAGAGCAGGCTCGGTGCAGATCCTTGCCTTGTACCAGCCTCAGTTTCTTCATTTGGAAAGCCAGTTGGAGTTCAATGGTAGAGTTTACCTGACAGGTGGGAGGTCCTCATTTCCACCCCGGGAGCACAGAAAGATGGGAAGGCCCGTGATCTCAGAGGCTTGTAATCCCCTCCTTACTCCCCACTTTTGGGAAGCCTGAAGCAAGAGAATCAAGAGTTCGAGTCTAGCTTGGTCCACATAGACAAATGTCTCAAGTAAACAGAGGGAGAGTCAGACATGGTA
The DNA here is from genome assembly GCA_907164525.1 of Lophiomys imhausi. NCBI lineage: Eukaryota > Metazoa > Chordata > Mammalia > Rodentia > Muridae > Lophiomys > Lophiomys imhausi. The sequence goes on along the minus strand of CAJQZJ010032362.1, from coordinate 5,604,167 downwards.
ACACATGCCTTAATCTCAGCACTCAGGAGGCAGAGGCAGGAGGATCTCTGTGAGTTACAGGCCAGCCTGGTCCTCAAAGCAAGTCCAGGACAGCCAGAGCTACACAGAGAAACCGTGTTTAAAAACAAAAACAAAACAGAAGGGGAAAGGAGTGTGAGTGGACTGAGCCAAGGGGTCTTTAGGAGCACTTCTCAGTTAAATCAAGAGTTGAGTTACAAATGTCAATACAAATGTCAAATGTCAATACAAATGTAGGTCAGATCTTAACCTGCATAAACCTTCAAGCCCTGTAGAACAGAAGTGTGTGTGTGTGTGTGTGTGTGTGTGTGTGTGTGTGTGTGTGTGTGTGTGTTTTGAGACAGGGTTTCTCTGTGTAGAATAGATTGGCCTGGAATGCAGAGATCCACCTGCCTCTGCCTACCGAGTGCTGGGATTAAAGGTGTGTGCCACCACTGGCTAGTACAGAAGGTAAGGTTTTAAAAAGATAAATGACTGCTGCAGAGAAATAAACTGAAGTGATGGTTTAGAGAAGACATAGGCAGAAGAGAAAGGAGTAGCCTATGAAAGTAAGGCCTGAGGGATGAATATCCTGAGAAGACCAGAGGGGACACTAGATTGAGGGCTGATAAGCAGGAGGACTTGGGTGGGGGAGGGTAGGTGAACTTGACACAATGAGGGCTGAGGGCGCCTAGAAGTTAGGTCCTGGAAGGAGAGATCTCCTGAGAGGGCTGGGAAGTCTGGGAAGAATGGGTTTCAAGCAGTGTTAGGATCTGAGGCCTGCTCCCAGACAACCATCCAGATGTCTATGCAGCCCTAGGTTGAGAAGGGCTAGAAGATCAAGAACAGTCCCCAGGTTTCCCTGTTTAATCCATTTACCGATTTTCAGACAATCAGAGTCAATAGTGGGGCTCTGATATATATATATATGTATATGTATATATATATATATATATATATGTAGTGTGACAGACTTTCCAGTCTGTACCTGCATCCAGTGACTAGCATTTTTTTTTTTTAATTCTGCCGTCTCCAGGATTAGAGAACAACTGTAAGTCACATGGCCAGCCCTGGCCCACAGGGTCTGGGTTCACCTTCCTCTCCTCCACTCCTCTAGTTCACAGGCCTCTTAAGAGTTCAATTTCTAGCCAGGTGTGGTGGCCCATACCTTCAATCCCAGCACTGCAGAGGCAGAGCCAAGCAGATCTCTGAGTTCAAGGCCAGCCTGCCTGGTCTACAAAGTGAGTTCCAGGACAGCCAAGGCTATACAGAGAAACCCTGTCTTGAAAAGATAAGAAAATGAGAGGGGGGGGATATCAATTTCCTAAGGTTCTCCTTGTGACATACTTGGTCTTCTTCTCTATGGTCAAAGACTTAAGCCATTTCTTGTCTCTGAGCAGCTTGGACATGCAGAAGAAGTCAAGGGTAGGTGACAGGGACCAGGAAGTGTGGATTCCAATGTACACAAATGATTACTTGATCAGTTAGCTTATCAGTTGACCAGTTACATGACCTGAACCAGCAACACAATGGGGTCAAGGCCTGTTTCCTAACCATAATCTAGGGGTCTAGGAACACAGACTGCCCAGGCCATTCCAATAAGTCAAGGTTCAAAGTGTGAGCTCAGAAAAATGGGAACTGAGACCTGGTTGTTCTTCTGGGTCCTCTGCCCATTGTTTGCTATAGTTACAATGGCATACTGATACCTCCTCAGTAGCCAGCACACATTGGACTGGGATCTCCCACTCACCCACAGTTCCAAAACTTAGAGCCTTGCTGCTCTCATTCATCTTTCATGGTACTCCCTAGCAAAAAGCAGCATTGCCTCCCCCTTTCTTTATGGATGAGCTCAGAGAGAGGAAAGAACTTGTCTACCTGTGCAGAGCTTTCAGAGAGAGCTTTGCTCTGTCAGTTAGACTTCTCTGTGAAGCAAGGACTGATAGCACCTCTTCTTTTGTGGAGGAAAGAACTGGCATCAGAAAAGTTAAATGTGTTCCTGAAGGTCACACAGAAATAGGTGGGATTTGAACTCAGGTTAGGATGACCCTACACCTCAGCTACCTCTACTGCACCAGCCCTCTGACCATGGCAGCTTGGGGGAGGGTGGAATTTGTTCCTTTCCTCTTACGTCCTCTTAAGACTCAGTAAAAAGAGCTATTAATCACTCTTCCTAAATTAAAAGAAAAAAAAAGAATAAAAGAAATGTCGAAAAGGGAGAGAAAGAGAAAACAAGAAAAGGCTTTGCTCCCATCAGGGGGGGAAGTCGACGTCTGGACGCCTAGCTCCATGCCCTGATTTATGATAAAAAATTTAGAGGAAATCATTTATATTTTAAAGGATCTAAATAGCTGCATGAAAGTTTTATCTAAAGTGCCACTGTATTTATAGGCAGTTCTTCCATGCTGGAGGTAATTAATAGATGTATAAATGCGGGGCTCCCGCCTCTTTCGCCCACCAGGCTGCCTGGTGCCTTGCTACTTGGGGACTGTGGGCCTGCAAGAAGGGGCGGCAGGAGAGATGCGGACCGCAGTTCACCATGTGCTCCTGACACCCACTTCCAACAAAGGGAAGCCTTTGTTAAGCCTCTATGTTCATTTGTGGTTAGATGTTAGAGGAGTAGGTGCAATCAATCTGAAGCTCCCGTGGCCTAATTTCTAGTCCTTTGAAGGAATCTACAAAAGAGGGTCCAAGAAGCAGGTCCTGGACATGCACCAGAGGACTCCAGGGGCTTTCCAACTTCGTAGGGCCCTGCTAAATAAAATCCTAGACCCCCCACCACCACCACTCCCTACCCTAATTTTCACCGGAGGCCCAATACCTGCCCTATGCCCACCTCCGACCCTCACAGCCCCCCCATCCCTGTCCAAGTTGCCTGGCATTTGTTTTGGAAAAGCAAACCAGTTGCAAGAGGCCCACAGCTTGGCTCTCCTCTGCTTACTTTAATTATGGCTGTGAAATATTGATGGTTTTGGCGCTGCTCTTGGCTGCCACACCTCAGGAGCTCAGAGAGAAGGCCAGAATAAACAGGTGAGGGGGGCCAGGTGGTTTCCCTTCAGACAGCCACACAAACTTATGGAGGGAGGTATCGCTCCCTGAGAGCAACACTCAGGCCTCAATAATTGATGGAACTCCTGAGTTTGAAAACAAAAAGATGCACCAAATTTGAAATATCAACGGTGATTCATTCGTGGCTACAACACCTTGGTAATGGGAGGAAGATGTAGTTGGGGAAGGAGACAAAAAAGAGACACCTTCTCCCTCTGCCCTCTGCTTCCCTCCTTGGGTTTCTCCAGCTGGTCCAGTTGAACAGCTTGGCCTGCCAGGATATAAGGCCCAGAGAAGTCACCCCAGCTAAGCACAATCTTTTCTCTTCCTGGGGCACCAAGCATAGACAGGCCTTTCTGGAGGAGAAATGCCAGCACCTCTGCAATTTCTTTTTCTTCTGTGACAATGGCAATTCTTCCATTTCTCCAGCTCTGGATTTCACTTTCTGAGCAGCATAGAAACCTCTGTATGCATTTTCCAAGAGTCTTTCAAAACTATTTTTAACTGACCCACACTAGATATATGTGCTTATGAGGAGCAGGGTTTTTCAACACATAGATGTGATTTGTCCTGATTAGCTCATGGTAATTGGCATATTTGCTATCATTCTTTATATTGGGAACATTCAAAATCCTTTACTATTTTGAAATAGACATCAAAATTGTTAGGCATCACAATAGGATGGCTCAAAATTCAAACTCAGATCCCATGGCAAACAGAAGACCTGGACAGAAATATCACATTCTAAAGGGCTGTATGCTCCCCAATAGGATAGGGGTTACTCTGTTACATTTCACATTTATAATCTTCTTTTCTCCAAAGAGCACATTATACATAGCTGGCCAGTTTCATTGCAGAAGGAAATGACTGCATCATTTGTAAGCGGTAAGTGGTCCTAATAGGAGGGGCTTTGATGACAACAATGACTGGGGGTGGCTCTGTGGTGGAGAGTGGACAAAGAGTGCCAGTGAGTCAGAGAAGCCTTCTCTCAGTGGTCAGACTTTTATGGGAAGAAGGCATTAGAATAGGATGGGATCTAGGCAGAGAGACTAGTGAGTGCTGATCCCTAGACGGAAAATGGGTTTGCATGTCTAACACTGAGAAGAAGGCTACTACAGCCAAAGCTGATGAACAGGGGTTTCAGAAAAGACTTGTAGAGCAATAGAGAAATTAAATATGACTTGAAAGCCAGGGCAAGCAACATATGTTTAACTTGAAACATTATGGAGATAAGCATTTTAATAAAAGTCTCAGAGGGGCATAAACTCCAAAAACAAGTGAGGGGGGGGGAAGACTATTCCTTGATGTTCCCTTCGTCTACGAGTCTATATGTGAGATGTCTTCTCTAGCTAGCACAGTGCTCACTTTCACATTTTCTTCCAATCCACTTAAATGTTACTTCCTCTCTGATGGCTCCCTGTGACCACCTTATGTAAATTGCACCCTTCTTTTCCTCAGATTTCTTCTGGAACCCCTTTCTTGGATGATTTTCTCTATGTTACTACCATTTTATACTCCTTCTAGCTATATCTTACTTGCATGTTAGTCTATTTTCTGTCTTCCCAATAAAATGTAAACTCAGTGAGGCCAGGAACTAACTTTAGTGAGTTCTGCAGCCTCTTGCTAGCTACTAACATTTGGGCTCAATGAATATGCACTGAGTAAGTGGATTAGTCTTGGCTACAGTGTTTTGAGACAGGGTCTCAAGTAGCCAAGTCTGGCCTTAAACTTTCTAGGTGAGGGTGATATCGAAATTTGGATTCTCCTGCCTCCACCTAAGTGGTGAAATTAACATTTACCACCATGCCATTTTACTCAGTACCAAGGGTTCAGGTATCCTAGGCAAGTGTTCTCCTAAGTGAGCTACATCATCAGCCCCTTCTTTGAATTTTGACAATATCCAATATTCATGTATTCAGAGGGTCATTGTCTATACTACTAGTGAAGCATATATCTTGAAAAGTTTAGTCCCATCCATAGTTCATCATTCATAGCTCCGCATGGCTGACAGATTCTCGTGTTCACAAAAGGAATCAAGGGTGGACATCTAGTTGCATTAAGATAAACTTATAACGTGGTTCCTGGTTTTCTGCTCAGGCTCCATGAAACTCCCCCTGAGTCTTCTGTATAAACCCTAAGGCAGGTATGGAGGAATGCTCCTGTAATTCTGGGACTTGGGAGGCACTGACAGGAGTACCCCTAGTTCAAGACCAACCCATAGCCATAGTGAGCCTATCTCCTCATCAGTCCCGTCTATCCCACAACCCTATGAGTGTTCTTCACTACCTGAAGAAAAAGTAACTTACTTTATTTAAGGTAACTTAAATCCTTTACTTGTTTACTTATATACCTTTATGTAGCATATAAACTCCATAAAGGCAGACAGACTAGATGGACACTCTTTTTTTTTTTGTTATCATCCATGCCTCATACATAAGAGGTGCTCAGTATGTGAACCAAATGGACAAATAAAAGAATAGAGCCAGTGAGATCACTCATCAGATGAGGGTACTTGCAGGACAACCTCTGGAACCCATGTTTTTGTTTTTGTTCAAAGAACAATAACAAACACAACAAAACAATAACAAAAAAGAACAGCAATGGCCAGGCATGGAGACCCACACCTTTAATTCTAGCACTCAGGAGGCAGAGGCAGGTGGATCTCAGAGTTCAAGGCCAGTCCGGTCTATAAAGGGAGTTCCAGGAAAACCAGGGCTACACAGAGAAACCCTGTCTTGAAAAGTAAAACAAACAAAAACCACCAATAAATAAATTAATAAGTAAAAATAAGCAGCTGTGGTGGCACACATCTGTAATCATGACACTCTTACAATGGCATGAGGTGGGCAGGGATAGTAAATGCTCTAAGGCTAGGTAGCCTGGACAAGCAATGCAGCAGAAATGGTAAAACGGAGATCCTGACTCAACATGTGGAAAGACAGAACTGACTTCACAAAGTTGTCCTCTGATTTCTGAGCGTGTGCTGTAGAACATGATGTGCCCTGCACACTGGTCACCCACCACATATATCATGCATGTATACAGATTAAACTGACTTAAAAACAAATAAAGGCCTAGTGAGTCGGATGAACTAGGATCGGCCTAGAACTGCAGAGTCAGTGATTGGCATTGCCCAGGAAACCCAATCCCCAGTCCCCTCCTCCCCTTCAGACCACACTGCCTTCCCGATGTATGTGGGAAGAGATAACACAGAAGGGGTGCAAGTTTTCTGAACCTAAACCAAAGGGGGAAATGCTGAGCTCTTGTGGAGGAAAGAGGAAACGTGTCTGGTCTCGGGAACATCCCGCTGTCATTGCTTACCTGAGCCTCCGGGTCAAGAAAGCAGATTTCTGACATCATAAAACTGATTAAGATAAAAAGAAAAAAAATTAAAAACTCGACACTGGCTATGACATGACTGTTCCATTGTACAATCTGATGGAGGAAATGTATCTAGGGTTACCCAGACAGTCAATTATTCATGAGCTAAACGTCCAGGCATCAATTACCTGGCTTGATGCTCTTTTTCATTAAGGAGATTGAACAGCCCAACTTAACAAAGCTGGAGGAAGTTGCTAAGTAACAGAAGTTACCTGACCAGCCTCAACACTGCAGCCTCCACAATGTGAGTCTTTTCATGGCAACAGAGGGCATGGGGATCACCAGCATGGGCTAATTTCAGCCATGGCAAAAAAAAAAGGAAGTGGGTGTGCATGGGTTGGATTTGTGGAGAACAGAAGGAATGTACAAAATATAAGCTAAGTCACTTTTGTAGTTTTTTACATTAATATTGGGGATCAAGTCCGGAACTTTACTTACACATTCAAGGAAAGTGCTCTACAACTGACCTACATCCCTAGTCCCAACCAAGTCACCTTTTTAAAGCAAGGTAGGTGTCTATCAAAAGATATAAGACTATTTCTCACGGTATTAACATTTTTATAAATAGCAAGGATGCCTGTGCAGCATGTAATTGAAGAAAAGTCAAGCATCAAGATTTCCCTGGGAAATACAGATTCATGGATTTTCTTTTTGGGCATCTCTCTGAGACTGAGTTTAAAAATTACTCTAAAAGTAAATTTATAAATAGGATCCAGGAGTTTATCTACAGAATACAGTAGATTATGTCCCAGCCTAATTTTCTCCTCAAAAAAACTTGCTCTGCTGTATATAAAACTATGTATGGGGCCGGGCCGTAGTGGCACACACCTTTAATCCAGCACTTGGGAGGCCGAGGCAGGCGGATCTCTGTGAGTTTGAGGCCAGCCTGGTCTACAGAGTGAGTCCAGGACAGCCAGAGATACACAGAGACACCCTGTCTCAAAAAACCAAAACCAAAACAACAACAACTACAAAAACTGTGTATGGTCCTCTTGACTACCATCTTTAATGCTTTTCTGTGTGTATTGTATTGTATTGTATTGTATTGTATTGTATTGTATTGTATTGTATTGTATTGTATTGTATTGT